>JAOVVA010000027.1:12630491-12664111 GCA_028565275.1 Leiocassis micropogon | reverse complement strand
TCTTTAATATTTGCGAGCAGTGATGACTGTTTCTTCAATATTTGAGGCAGTGATGACTGTTCTTTTAATATTAAAGGTGGTAATGACTGTTTCTTTAATATTTGCGAGCAGTGATGACTGTTCCTTTAATGAAAAGCATCAAGGAGACTTTTATTTAACGTTTGGAAGGAGTCACCAGTGTCACTACTTTGTTAGAGAGTTAAAGCTTTACATTTAAGTTCCTGGTTCATGGTTAATAAAAGCTAATGATTTAATATAGTATAATTTTCATTATTTCTTTTTAAAAAATTGTAAGGCTGCGTATGTTACAAAAATATTAAATAGAACTAATAAAACTTGTGACAGCATTAAGCGCTCACATCAAAATGTTGAGTAAAAGTAATGTTATTAAATTCGGCACATAACTGCACATAATATCAGTTTTACTCAACATTTTGATTTGAGCGCATACCACTGTACCTTCAGGCATTTGGCAATTGTACCCAAGGATGTACCAGACTTGGGGTTTACCCGTGGATGTATTTTATTAGATTTAGTATTTTGTTAATACATTCCTTTTTGTCTCCTTTGAGACAAATTATTTGTCCCTCTGAACAAATAATGTTCTGGGTGCATTTACTTCCTGTATTTTTACTGTATTTTAGTGGTTTTGTCACCATGAAAAATTCGAAGACAAGCTAGATGAACAGAAAACGATGAAGTTCCGGGCGGATCTGAAATACAGGAAAAAACTATATCAGGTGCGTCACTAATGTAAAAATGAACAAATATGTTCTATATTGTGATTTTTGACGCAGTTTACACAGTGTGGTTTCTGGTTGAATATTTGCAGGAAGCTTTAGAGGACTACACAGCATGCCTTCCTCTGGTGACTAATAACAATCTATCTATGAAAAGAGACATGTTGGAGGGAATAGCCCGGTGCTACAGTTCTCTGGGAAGGACCAGACAAGCCCTAGAGATCTGCGAGAAACTGGTACAATACAATATATCCTGTGTGAATTGGCATTAACAGTAGACCTATTACAGAGGTGTCAAATCTCAGCTACAGTAACATCAGCTACAGTTCATTAATGAGTTATTCTTTCTACTAACAGCATTAAAGTTTACACTACAGTGGCCCGTTACTGATTCTCTATTCCAAATTGGCAGAGGAACGAGGCGACAAACACGTGCCACCTGACCTGCGTCCTACAGCTGGAACAGAGCATCCACGACGGCTGTGGGGACACGACCAGCAGCATCTCTAGTCTGAAACAGCTTTGCTCTGTTCATCCTTTCAACCCTTGGCACTGGATGAACCTGGCCATGAGTTACCAAAACCTGTTGGAGGCATCCACCTCTGTCGAGGATCTAAAAGACCAGTCGGTGTTGCCACAGGTCCTTATTCAGCGGCAGGAGGAGAAGGAAGTACGGCTGAAGGCCTGCATGTGTTTAATTAGAACAAGGTCAGTCTGGTAGCATAGTGATTCATAAACAAGATGAATTATTTAAGAGAACATTTTCATACATTTCATTTTTCATATTTATTTAGACCCATACCAAATCATAATGCTTTTTAAAATTTATTTATTTATTTTTTTTATTAAAAGGTAGCACATTCTACAATTAGATAGATGGATATGTAAATATATCTATAGATAGACCAAAAAACTTTGATTTTTTAAAAGAAATTGTCAAGGGGTCATTTAAGAGCCCAATGACTCAGCACTTATTACTGAACTGAGTCGATTGTTTTGACTCACTAAAAGGAACCTATCCGTATTATTTAATAACCCTGAAACCTCTTTAATGTACATAAGTAATTGCATACGACTTTGATGCTGCTGCTTTTGCGTTTTAAGGCTGCTGATTGAAATACTGAAGATTCAGCAGTTTTCATTTGTCCTGGAAAGGAGCAAGAAAACCCTTCAGGCCGTTGAGGCGACTCTGCAAAAGATGAAGCTTGAAGAGGAAACGTTGCGCCTCATTTCTGAGGTAAAACACTGACTTGTACACTTGGTACTAACTAAAACACGTTTGGAATGCGTATGTATTATTGGTGATATTTGATTTTTGAAAAAAGTTTGGCGGGAAAAAAAAAATTCCATAGTTAAATGTAGTCAAACTGGTCTGTCTACTTTTTATGTAGTTTTATGTCGGTACTTAAATAACCACTTTCGATCACTTTTGTTTCATTTTCCCTTCTGTCATGTCTTGGACGTTTAGGTTGAATTTACTATCCATAAACATGTTGGCCAACTTCTGTTTATGGCTATATACATCTTAAACATCTTTATAACTTTAATTTGATTAAAGGTTTCGGACATCTCACCTAGACGTGGGTCTTCCCCAAACACAGTTTGAAGCACACTGCTGTATAGTCGTCTTTGTATTCTGCCGCATAGCAATTTCACTTGACTGGCACTAAAAGCCTCAATCCTGTTCTAGCATGACAATGCCCCTGTGCACAAAGCCAGCTCCGTTAATACATGGTTGGCCGAAGTGGAGTGAACTTCTATAGTGGCAGGCGAAGAGCCTTCACCTCAACCCCAGTGTACGTGTATACCTTTGGAATAAATTGAAACTCTGTCTGCATCCCAGGCCTCCTTGCTGTGTGACATCATCGCCTGGGCTTACTAAGCCTCTTGTGGCCGAACGAACACAAATCCCCATGGTCACGCTCCAAAATCTAGTGGAAGACCTTTCCAAAAGAATGGAGGTTATTATAACTGGAAAGTGGAACTTAATCAGGAATTAAATGTTTAATAAGCAGAGTATGATGGTCAGGTCGCCACTAACTTTTGCTCATATAGTGCCCGTAGTTAATATGGCCCTTATATGCAACCATGAACAAGCAGTGGTAGACAGGCCATCAACATAACGATAAATACATATTAGCTGGTTGAATTGTGCTTCAATTTTTGGTGTATAGACCGTAAGCACTGTGTGTTTAAAATGCTGCTCTGAATGCAGGTTATGGCCGAAGATCTGAACCCAGAGAAGATGCGTGAAGAGAACCAGGATGGTGAAGGTTTATCAGGTTTTACCATTAAGGACTTTGATGAACGGTGGTGGAACAAACTACGTGCCTGCCTGAAGGAGATGAAGGAGAGTACAGTTTTATCAAGTGATAAGGAAATGGAAACAGGGTGAATGTAATCAAGGATTTTCATATAAAATGACTTATTTATTATTACAGGTTTTAACGATTTGGTGTGATGAAGAATGTTTTGGGATTTTATAAAAATAAAGATTTTAATTGTTTACTATGTTTATGATCTGTAAATACTGTATAAAACTATTAATATATTCTCATACATTGACCTATAACTAAAAGCATGAATAAATTTCATAAGTTTCAGTTCGCAGGATCACAATGTAAAGAGCAAAGTGCAAACCTTGTTTAGTCAGGCATGTAAGAAACAATTACAAGATATTTAGTCAAGGTAAGAAGGGAAGCACATGCATAGCGCCCCATGCATAGGGCCACCTGTACACGCCTCTGGAGGCGGTGTTATGCTCTGGGGTTACTTCAGTTAGTAAGGTCTAGGCTCAGCAACATTATGTGGCAATGAAATGAAGTCAGCTGATAGCACCGGCATATTCCAGGACTCAAAAACAATGTGAAAGAGTGGTTCTGGGGATCTGAGGAATCATTTTACAAATGCACTGGCCACCAAATTGCAATCAAAGCTTAATGTGATTGAATGAAGTCTTAAAGTGTGTGACCTACCTGGGCCAGGCAATGTATTTTCCAGTAACAGCAAGTCAAGAAATGCATTGCCAAGACTAATATTTTATTTATTAGAGAATTACACATCATACTTTTTAAACAATTAATATTTTGAAACAAGTTAGTTTTTTTTTTATTCAGTAAGTTATAACCGCTATAAAGAACCAATTGTCCTAAACTCTTTCCCATAGCAAACATACATATATTCTGTAATAATAACACATTTTTTTTAAGTAACATGGTAATATAGAAATGATAAAGTAGTAGAAGGAGAGCATTAATGTAATCCTCTGTTATATAAATAATGCCTCGCTCTACCTTTGCCATTAGGAAAATTATTGCAGACAGAAAAAAGTAGAATCTTACCCTAGGGTATTGTTGGAAAAGCTGGCTCACACCATAAATTATTTTTTTTAAAAGTATGTATTGGTTAAACGGTTAAGCAGATAATAAACCGCAATCTTCAAAAATATCTGGATTTGTAAACAGCTAAGTGTAACAGGTCCTTCCTCAAGGACATGTGAAGTCCACCAACCACCAAAGGCGTTTTTTCAAACTACTGAACTGTACTTCTTATGCTGGATCAAAGGGCAGCAAATCATAATCCAGAGTAAAGTGCATTCTGCACTTTGCTCTCTCCAGGACACTTGAATTCACACACAAACACTCTCATAAATGCTACTGATCACTGTAGATATTACATAGGCTACCTTTGAAATTCTACTACAAACAGACACACACACACACACAAGATCCAGTGCAAACACACACTCCCAGCATGATAAACATGTCATTTTACTGAATAGAATTTGTGTGTTTATACAGTTTAGCAAACACCCGCATCAAGATAGACAATATGAAGCACCATCGCTTTGCATTAGGACCTCAATGATCAATTAATAAGTCAGTTTACTTTGCAAGAGTCAGTCCTTTTCCAAAACACATCCTGCTCCAATAGTTTTGCCACATAATTAGCCAGTGCAACTTTCTTATGGCTTTCTAATGTATCATTAAGTGTTTTTTTCATTTTGGGCAAATCCAAGGTTTCTGGATGGAGTGCAGAGACCAGATAGATGTTCTGTTTCAGACCTAGCTTATCCAAAATCTCCTCATTCCATCTCCTTACTTCTTCAGTTGATTTCTCCTCAATCAAATCAGCCTTAGACAACACTAGATAGCAAGCCTTTCCTTGTGACAAAAGGTGCTTCAACAGCTGGATGTATCGTAGATTTAGCCTCAGGGGTGAGACCAGGAGGTAGACATCACAGGGAGGTATTGGTGGTATTGGAGATGCTGGAAGTACTGAAGATAATGGAGGTATATGAGGAAGATGGGGCAATGTGGAGCTAGAAGGTGCAGGGTTAAATTCGTCCACACTTCCCATGCCTGGCAGGTCCCATAGAAGAACATTGTGATATTCTGGGTATGGATGTGTCACTGGCATCTTTGTGGTTTCGAAGAACCCAACAGGAGAAGCTTCCTTGTCCCCATTTTTCAGACCCAGAAGGGAGTTGAACAGCGTGGAGCTGCCACAACCCGTCTCTCCAAGTAGACCCACGTCCAGTCTGAAGTACTCCAGGGCGTTGAAAATGGAAAGCAGCTTGGATGGTTGGTCAGTGAGATCCTGGGATTGAAAGACCACAGAGATTCTGCCTATGTCTTCCTGGCTTATCTTTCTATTTTTTAAAACAGAGCTTTCCAGAGGTCTGTGGAGTAAATGTGTTGACAATGCAAGAATAAATTTAGAGATCTTGAATACAGTCTTTTATTGATATCCCAAAAAATATGACTTAGCTGAAGTTCACAAATTCAGTACTTACCCAGTTCCGTAACTCCCTGTTTTTGGACCTCTAAGTTCACTTGTGATATCCACCAAAAACTGACTAAAAGCCTTTTTGCGCAATTCAGGTATAGCTTTCACCAAAACTTCTGCAATCTCTTTAGGTTCCCAGAGCTTGATACCATGGAGTAAAGCAACAGGATCTTTGGCAGTCTGTTCCCGCTCTGAATTCTCGGCTGATTCAAATTCCGTTTTGTGTTTCTTCTGAAACTCCAAAGTGCGAGCTCTCATTCGTTCCCAAGCACAGGTCTTGCATGGTCCATCCAGTGTTTCACGAACAAGATCAAATTCTTGCTCAGTTTTAACCAAATACAAGGACTTGTTCTTCTCACTTTGCTCCATGATGAGTCTCATATGGTCCTCCTGGTGCAACTCTGTTGTGAGGACCACCAATACGTCATAGCTGTCCTGAGTGGGACCAGATCTTCCCTGTATGGTCAAAATGCGGACATTGGGGACTTGAGGGTGTAAAAGCGCTGGAGTAGAATCAGCACCATCTTCTGCAAAATCATCTAAAAATCTCACAAGGGATTTTCTAGCATTGCAGGTTTTTGAAGATTTTTGAAGATCACCTTCCTCATCTTCATCATCTTGCTCATCATTGTCTTCGGCTTCATCGGTTTCCTCCTCTTCTTCTTCCTCTTCTTCTTCCTCTTCTCCTTCTTCTTCTTCTTCTTCTTCTTCTTCTTCTGTGTCCTGTTCATCTTTCAGGCCACAGACAGCAGAAGCAAGCCTTGCGTTTGCTGACTTAGTTCCTCCGGTGACAGCTATATCTAACGGAAAATGTTCATAAAGTTCCAGCGCTGTCACAAGCCTGTTCTTAAATCCACTTGACAGCCAAGAAAATCTCCACGGAGCCAACAAAGATTTCATCTGATCTTCTGGAAGCTTGTTTTCCATTCTCTTGAAAAACTTTGCAAAAAGATCACAACTGAACTCTGAAGCTAGTAGTGGATCACCTTCACATAAACACAGCAAACTTTGTCTGTCTCATAATGCAGCTGCGTAAACGTGTGCCACAAGAAACCACACTTGGTCAATATACTGTATCTGTGGCACCAATTCAATGCAAACTTTTATGGGCGTTTAAAGTTTACACTGCATGGATAATTATTCTTAGCAAACAAAAGTGAGACAAGGAACAGTTCCTGGACCCAAACAACAATTTTCTAGCTGAAACGCTACTTGTAGTTCTTACTTATGAAAGATGTGGCAGATTTTTTTTTTTTTATTATGTAAACTAATAAAAACAAATAGTATATTTCTTTTCAGACATTCTATTTCACTTATTTATACTGCTATAAACCGATATCTCAGTCAGGGTGTCTTTCCAGTGTTCTCAGGATTGGGTCTGGATTCAGCGCGACCTTGCGAATCTAGAATAAGGTGTTACTGAAATTCATCTTCTATACCACTTAAACTGTGTACAGGGTTGCAAGCCTTGAACCTATTCCATAAACTTAGGGCACAAGGTGGGGAACACACTGTTTGCCAATCTTAACCTAGTCTGCATGCCTTCGGACTGTGGGTGGAATCCGGAGTACCCTGAGGAACCCATGCAAACATGCTGTAAGAGAAGATGCAAACTCCATGCATCCAGACCTGATGGAAATGGAACCCTGGAGGTGCAAAGCCACAGTGCACAATGCAACTAAGCCGCTATAAATTAATTCATTTCAAATAAAAAATCTTATCATTTGAGTGGATGCCTAACCATATTTGTGAGTTTGCTTACATACTTGATCATTGTCTATACCACTTCATCTAGTATACACGGTCGCGGGGGTCCTGGAGCCTATCCCAGGTGACTTAGGGCATGAGGCGGGGTACACAAGTCATTCACACACTATGTGCAGTTTAGGAATGTTAGATTAGAGCCTAATCTGTATGTCTTTGGACTGTGGGAGGAAACCCACCAAGCACGGGGAGAGCATGCAAACTCCATACACACAGACCCAAAGCGGGAATCAAACCTTGACCATGGAGGTGCAAGGCGAGAGTGCTAAACACTAAGCCACCGTGCAGCCTAGTTAGTTTGCTGTCTTTTAATATCCTTTGAACGTTCATTTTTCTCTTCAAAATGTGTGACAATTTGTGTATAATTGTTTTTTATTTTGTGATTTAGGTCCACGTATATAAGACTTGTGTAGATAATCTGCACTGGATAAGTGACAATGTTCATTAAACTCTTGGTAGTTTAAGTTAAGATTTGAATAGAGATACCGATTCGGTTACGGAAAGCAAAAAAAAAAAAAAAAAGCTAAATAAAATTTGTGCAACATATTTTGAAAATTCATATGACTATATTGGTTGTATTTTAAAAGTGGTCAAATTTTCATTTGAAAAACATTGTAAAAATGTTAGACGGTACTTTTCCTTCCTAATTCCATAGAATGCATTATGGCCTACAAAATAAACAACAGAATTACACCATAAAGACCAGTATGGTTTGTTCATTTGAAAGACTATTAAAACTGTGTCACTTCGTGGCCCTATACCTGTTGAATTGTACACAGAAAACTGCATAAACAAACACAAACCGGTTTTAACCGCAGTCAAGCAGAAACCCTACAATACAAACACAGGCCCATATGATTAATAGTCATCTGCTGACAAAAAATAAATAAAAGAAAAGAGAAAAAATCAAAAGAACGTACTGTAGAAGTAAAGACTAAAATTGCCAGCAGATGTCAGAATTGCTTTAAATTAGCGTAAAGTGGAAGTAGATCTAATCGTTTGTGTTTTATCTCAGAAGTCTACAACCAACTTTAAAATGTTAGTAATATCAAGCTATTTTCATGCAGACATTGTGTTTCAAAATGGCTTGTTAGACAGCAATTCAATTCAATTAATGTTTTTATTAATATAGTAAAGCACTTAAATGTACCAATCAACCATAACATTCAAACCATTAACATTATAACCACCTAGGGTTTGGGTTCCCCTTGTGCTACCGGTACGGCTTTGGTCCGATGGGGCAGGGCTCTGGGGGTGTGCTGTGGTATGTGGTACCAAGACATTTGCAGCAGATCCTTTGGGTGCGATAGGTTGCAGGGTGGGGCCTCTGTGGATCAGATCACTGCATCCCAAGGGTGTCGATCAGGAGGCCGGTTTGGTGGCCTTGGGCTCTTTGCCTGCTGGGCTTTGTGTGCATTGGGATGTGATGCGTTGAGTGTGTTTTTTTTTTTTTTGTGGCAGCATAAAATCTTTTTTGTGACATTGGTTTTCTGCAGGATTGGACTAGACAGGCTGGCCTTCGTCCGCACAGGCATGGGTGAGCCACAAGTCTGCTAGTGTATAGTAGTATAGTATCAATGTTGTATAGTTCTGGTGGAGACACACGCACACACACACGGTGCCACCACTACAATTCATTCCCTTATTACACTAAAACCAAAAGAATGGAGCACATCTTTCCAAATCTGAAATCCCTACACTGACTTGCAGTATGGAACGGAACTTACTTCAGAGTCCTCCTACCTGTCTATGAAACACTACACAGATAATAAACATATGGGTTGTACAGTATATGCTTAAGCAATATAAGCCTAGCAGGACCCTTGGATCATTACACCTAGTCATTTGGGTAAATGCAAAGCACAGAACTGTATTTTAAGGTATACACTGCTCTTAGATGAAACCAGCTATTGTGGAGTTTTAGAAGTAGCTACTCAAAAATTAGATCTTTTTAAAGTGAAATGTTCTTGTTTAGGCTTGCAGATATCTCTTATAGCTTATTTTGTAAAGCAGCTTGTGCTACATAAATAGATCTATCTATCATCATCTATACCGCTTTATTCTGTATACAGGGTAAAGGGGGTCCTGTAGCCTATCCTAGGAGACTTGGGGCATGAGGCTGGATGGACTGCCAATGCATTGCATGGCACACATACACCCCTATTTACACACTGAGGGCAATTTGGGAATGTCAGTTAACCTAATCTGCATGTCTTTGGACTGTGGGAGGAAACAGGAGTACATGTAGGAAACTCACCAAGCACAGGGAGAACATGCAAACTCCATGCACACAGAACTGAGGCGAGAATCAAACCCGGACCCTGGAGGTACAAGGCGACAGTGCTGACCACTTAGCCACCATGCCGCCCTCATTATAGAAATATATTTTAAAAAATGAAACATTATGCATACATGAGTGAGCTATTTGTGAGAAATCAATCGTGCCTCATCTGCAAAACTACATTACAGATTTTTTTTAAAAATCGCAACCTACAGTAGAATCCTTCAGGTGGCTCTTTAACATCAGCAACATCAAGAACAAATAAACAATTCAAAACATTTGCCAAAAATTGTTCTTGAGAACCTCAGTAACAGTTGGTAGTTGAAAGATGATTTGATTGTGTCAAGTTGTGTCTTAGTAATAGAAGTAATTCTTTCTTTATTATACAGTAAGTCTTTATTATAAGAGATTAAATAAAAGTGGGAGTGAACTCAGATTTGGACCTACATACATGCAATATTTTTAAAAAAGCAGTAGGTTTAATTGCATAAGCATTCTAATATTTACACTGATCAGGCATAACTTTAACACCACCAACAGGTCACCTGAATAACATTGATCAACAATTATATACAGTACCAGTATAACTGGTGACAGGATCGTAGCCACCCAAGATTAGGCAAAGGCTATCCCATTCAGTCCAATCCCACAGAAAAGCCAATGTAGCACATATTGCAGAAAAAGGTCAATGCTGGCTATGATAGAAAGGTATCAGAACACCTAGTGCATCTCAGCCTGCCGCGTATGGGGTGTACAGGCAAAGCTTATTTATCAGGGGTCCAGATCTTAATCCAACTGGGCTTCCAAACAAGTCTGATCCGATGAGGGCCCCACCTCACAACCTACAGCACCTAAAGGATTCACAGCTAATTTCCTGGTGCCAAACATCAGACCAAACCCGCAGAGGTATTATGGAGGTATTATAGAGGTATTATGGCCCCCATGGGACCAGAGTTCCCTACACAATACTTAATGTTTTGGGTTTCATTGTTATGGCTGATCAGTTTAAGACACTATTAAATCATGAATGAGAAATAAATAGCAATACTAATGGCTGCAATCCATGACACGTTCCCTAAAACTAAATCTACTTTATTTTTACAGCAGATCTGAATCTGATCTTAAAATATTTAAATTAAATTAAGCATTGACTATATAGATGACTCACATGAAACTAGTCACATGAACAAAGGACTAGTCATGCCCTTTAGTTCTTTGTGTCTTCCTGACCTTTTAATTGATATGACTTATGGTATGAATATGTTTCTATAAGGACAAACCCAACATCCAGTAAAGTATATACAGGAAGTAGAATGCATGGTAAATTTTTAGCATTTTAACAGACTGGTTGAAGAGAACATGGCAGTGCTGACACTCTCACTGTAACTTAATCCCAATGATAAACACAGAAAGTCACTCTGATGTTATGAGAACAAATGTTTAGGAGTGAGCACAGGTGGAGCAGGTTCAGTCTCGGGATTAGAAACACGTCCCTTCTTGTCTAACAGTCTCATGTCATTAGTTGTTACTCATAAAGTTCCACACTTAAGAATGAATAATGAAATTGTTGAGAAAAAAAAAATTACCATTTGTTGAATAATTATGAATACATCTTCAATCAATGACCATAAACGGGATACCACTGCATCATCGTAAATAGTACAGTACCAGTACCAGTAGTCTTTACCCTTGTTCATATGTAAATGATGGAGTAAGGGAGTAAACACATTTGACCTCATCCCTGATTTAGAAACGTGCTGTGATGATTCTGAGGACATATGCAGAACTGGTTTGCTTACTTTTTCTCCTCCTAGTTCCCACTGAATAACTGATGGCGTAAACAGATCAAGCCTCTCCCCATTTCATGATCCCATGCTTTGAGTTTTCTGTAATTGTAAACTGGGACACACATCATTTGATTTTTTTCTTCCACTGTGAGGAGACCTAAGGAGACACTACAGTCATGGCGAGCGACGGCGTCCTTGCTGTGATGGTCGTTGTGATTATGTTGAATTTATTTACAGCGGTAAGTCTCTAAATAAACTGAGAATAATAATAATAATAATAATAATAATAATATGTTTATTGTAATACAATACAGTATATTATAATATGTAATTGTAATGTACAATATGTATGTATGTATGTATACATATACTCATTGTGTACAGACATATTACTTAGTCAACTCTGCTTACATATAGTCTAAAAATATATTTATGTAAATATTTTACTACACAGATATCCATATTCTATATCCAGATTATATAGTGTACATTTTATACTGTTAGTATTCTATTTTTTTCTTTTTTCTTTTACTTTATTCTGTTGTTTCTTCATTTTTAACTACTTTAAAAATTGGATTACATTTGGACTGTACTGTCCACTTTCTGCCGTGGCAAAACAAATTTCCCTCTTGTGGAACTAATAAAGGTTTATCTTATCTTATCTTATCTCTTAATTGCATAATTAATATCTTAATGAATATTTAAATTTTGCGTTTTTCTAAGGAAAATATTTTATTAAAATTATTGAAGGAAAATAATTGTATGATTTCTTCTATTACATGATTTTATATGATTATATAATATTATAAGAATTACATGATTAAATAACCATCTATAACCTATAGTTATATATAGCTGTGAGAGGAAGGACATAAAACCTGGGGCAAATCAAATGTGGGATAGGCTAGTCCACTGTGGTGATCCCTTAACAGGAGAAACTGAAAAATTAATGTGCTGAACGGAGAAAAAAAAAATCTGGTTTTGACCCAATTCAAGTTTTTCTGTGATAAATACAAGGAGTGTTCAAGTCCAACCAGTTTTGATGCAGAATAACAGAACATAGTTATGCGAGTAAAAACTTCCTCTATTTCTCTATGTTATCCTGGGCATTGGTGGCTTAGTGGTAGGTTTATCGCCTGCCATGTGGAATCCCAGGGTTCAGTTCCAGCCACTGGATGCAGTGCTGGTCCCAAGCCTGAATGAAATTGATAAAAACCTGTGCCAAAAGTTGTGTGCGGATCGGAGGGTCCGCTCTGGCGACCCCTTCAATAGGAGCAGCTGAAAGACAAACAAACATTTGTCCATATAATACCCTGCTGCACTTATCCCAATGTTTCACTAGTGTTCAGATACCATAAAGATAGAAAGTTTTCTCAGTCGGACTGCCCGCTTCACGTCTGAAATGCTGGCCTCCCAGGAACTTCTTTAATGGCAAGAAACATGTGGAAATAGCATTGAGTGAGGTCAGGAATGTACCTGTGTAGGGTGTGACAATAATGCCCAGCCAAGTTCCAGTAATGTGTAAATTATGTTCGTGAATGATTATGTCTATAGTTTCCATAGACAATGCAATGAGTTATCTGTTGATTTTCAAGTATGAGGCGTGCCACTCACTGAATGTTCACAGGAATGATTGCATTGGACTTCGAGCCACCTCGGCCAGGATCGTCATTTATGGATATGCATCATCCTTTAAAACATTTGCACTTGTACAAATGTTTTCCTGCAGCTGAGAGTCTAATCACTGTACTGTGCTTGTACAGTTTTCTGTAAATGGTTTATTAAGGAGAAAACGAAGCTCAAGTTTAAATGTTCAGGGAATGAGACTGACCGCTGTGTATGATGCTGATAATTTTTTTATTGTAAATTTATAATTCTTTCTAATTAAGCAGTAATGTTTTCCCATAAGTAATTGAAATAGTTTGTCTCCTTTCAGGAGTAGCCAGATTTTAAAACTCCATGTTTACTTTAGCGGAGACATATGCAAAAAAGAAAGATATAAAGAAATTGTCCAAATGTGACAATTAACATTGAATCATTAAGACAACTTGTGGTGATCTTTGTTCAGTTGTATTCATGGACGAAAATATTCATTTATATTCTAGGCAGCCGGACTGGCGTTATTTGCATTAGCCATTTGGGTTGTTGTAGATCCATATAAACTGTATCCAATATCAGCTGTATCAGGGAAGGATGATATCTTCGCAGCAGCCTGGATAGCCGTCTTCACTGGCTTTGCCTACTTCTGCACCGCCATCTTCGGCGTCTACGCCGCAGTGAAAAAGAGACGGTCGCTCATGCTGGTGGTACGTATCTTTGATGGATCGCAATAGAAATAACTGCCTTATAAAGATGAAACACCAAATGTATTTTAAAATAATAATAATAATAATAATAATAATAATAATAAACCATGACTAACATTTTTTTAACAGTACCTGATCCTCATGTTCATCATCTTCATTTTCGAATGCGCATCCTGCATCACGGCGGTCACCAATAGAGACTTCGTAAGTGCACAGAATCAGACACACATTAGTTACACATCAGTGCTTAATATATTGTCGGTCCCCTCAGTTAAAATGGTTAGACATGCTGATAAAAAGGAACTATGAAAATGTACAAAAGCAGGTAGTCAGATTGAATATACACTGCCCACTTATTAACTTGCAAATGGGAACTGGCAAATAATGTTGCCAACTTAGCAACTTTCTTGCAAGATTTAATGACCTTTGTGTCCCCTGTAGTAACTTTTTAAAAAATAAATGTAATTACAAAAGTTACCATAAGTTAGTTCTTTCCCATGCCCGGATTCTCTGTATTTAGATTATTTACACTGAACTAATAAATCTATAGCGAACATACCACACAGTCCCCTGACCTTTCACACACATTTACACACCCATAAAAACAACCGGTATGTTGCATTTTTAAAAAATACTCTGAAAGTTTTTTTTGTAGATATGCACATAGTTGGTTTGTATGGGTTTCATTGTGGTTGGCAGCACACCCATGGTATGGATCAACACCGCAGCATGCACAATAACTTCTCTTTCTGCTGCTAGTTATGTAAATTCTTGTGACGACATCTATATAATTAAAAGAAAGGTTTTGTCTGTACATTGGCCAGAACTCACTCTTTCAATGGTGTCTTTATGTTTCATACTTTGGAGGACCCGAAACCAGTCTCAGAAAAATTTCTGTCTGTCTGTCTGTCTCTGTATGTATGTCTGTCCAGCCACAATTTGTCACGGCATCACGCAAAACTGTCTGGGCAGAATTTAATGAATCGCTGCAAGTCCTTTAATATTTGCCTGAAGTTGGTCCTGCGCCATAAATGAAATCAAAATGTTGAGTGGAAGGGAAGTTGTGAGCAGTTTCGTGCCAGATTATAAACCACAAGTTTTGACAGTATACTGTGCATGTGTCAAACTGTGTGTGTGTCGACCGCTAGATAGAATTTAATGACTCTGTTGGAGCACTTAGATATCTGCCTGAAGTTTAACCTTAATATTTTTCCCACTGAAATAACAGCGCTGTAGTGGTATAAGTGAATTTTAACACGCTAGATAATATATAATTTTATAATTCACTCTTCGATTACCAAACAGGGAGTGTAATTTGGTTGACGGCAAAAGTACAGCTTAGCGTAGACAAGACGTAAGATACTCAACGTTACAAAAATGTATTTGTTCGGTAAATTTGATAGGGAGGCATGTACATTGGCTTTAACTTGAAATTATAATATCATTGATTACATTAAAGCTGATCAGTTTATTTTAAACTATAACCTTTTAACTTTTTCTACAACCTCTATCAGCAATGGGTACTTACATTAATAATAAATATGTTACTTAGAGCAACTTTTCATTTTTACCTACTTTTCATTAAAAACATGTGGAAAATATTATTAGTAATAATAGAGTAGACCGAAGAGCTACTTGCATGAACAGTGGAATATTTCTAACTAATAAAAAAGTCCGGACAACTTGACATGTTTGACTTAAACAAATTTACTGACAGAATTCTCAAAAATTAACAATGTGAATAATGTCATTATAAATGTCAAGAAGAGCAAAAAGATATAACATTTACATAAAAATATATAACATATTTTCTGTAAACAACTACTGTTTTTTACAGTCAGCAATTCAAGAAGTTAGCAGTGTAACTAGCTACAAACTAGCTACAAAATATTTTATGCTAATCATGTTGAAGAAATGAAAACTGCTCAATGTTTGCTCAAATAAGCATATGTTTTGTAGCATCTGTCACCTACTACAAATGTTTTTGGTAAAAAAAAAAAGTGTGAGAAAAAAAGAAAGAAAGAAAAAGCCCCATTTATTATAGCAAATTAGCATACCATAAGAAATACTCAAACACTGGGTCACAGTAACATCTCATTTATTCCTTATGCTAATACATACTTATTTTGACAGAAACATTAATAAAGGCTTAATGCTAATAATTTTAAACTCTGTTAAAAAACAAACAAAAAAACTTTAACAGCTATGCTAGCCTTAACCTTTTTTAAATTCCCTTTTTAAGATCATGTTAGCATTTTAAGCTGATTTATTTTCATTTGATCCTTTTCTCTATCCTTTATAGCTAGTTGGAAACAGTAACCTGGTGAAGAATCAGATGCTAACGTACTATGGAGCCAACAGCAACCAAGGACAGCAGATTACTAGTACCTGGAATAAAGTAATGCAGGATGTAAGTACACCCTGTTCTTTACTCTGGGAGAGACATTCCTAATCATTCCTAAATTCACTGAGAATTGTTTTTTCACACAACATAGTCATTCAGATTAGCTTGGATTTTTTTTTTTTGATCGGGCTTGATACCGTATATTTGATTCCTCCTTTTTTCCCATTGTACACACTTTATGTTGTGTAAACTATTCATAAAATGCTCAAGATTCAATATTTCTTTTGTATAAAATATGGAGCATATAATCTAAAACGTTTAAATCTACCTAGCTGAAAATGTGACGTTGTTGCCAAAACACAGGTCAAGCTGGTTGAGCAAGGTTAAGGTTATTTTATTTATTACAGTACTTAAATAAATGCATTTGTAAGGCTCAGAAAATATTAATATTAATTTGTTTACAGTGTGGGAATTAGTAGTTTCAGAAGCTGTCTCAAACAAGCATATCTACCAGTTCTTCTGTGGTTTGGCAGCTGGTCAGACAAAGCTGAATTGTTCAGCAGGCTCGATATGGTGTTTTTTGAGGGTATATTTTGGAGAAGAAACCGTAAATTTTATTGGTCAAGTGGCCCAGGCCACCTACCTGACCTCCAAACTCCACAGATCTCAATCTGATCAAGTAACCATGGGATGCACTGGACAAACAAGCCTGATCCACAGAGGCCCCACCCTGCAACCCACAGCATCTAAAGGATCCAGAGGATCTAAAGGATTCCTGGTGCCAGACCTCACAACACTTCCCAGAGGCTATTTGGGAACCACCCCCAAAGGGGCCAGAGCCACCCTAATGGGACAAGGGGAATCAAAAACTTATGTGGTTTTAAGGCTAATGGTTTTATGACTGATGTGTGGTGGTTTGGGAAAACCGTCAGATGATACTGGCTATAAAAAGCTGCCCCTCCAGAAAAAAGTAATACACTCTAATATTTTGTTGGTTCACCTTTAATGCTTCAATTACAATATTCACAGTGGCATAGTTTCGATAAACTTTTGCAATGTCACAACGTTTATTTCCATCCAGAGTTGCATTAGTTTCTCCTTATAGCACATCCCAAAGATTTTCAATGGGGTTGAGGTCTGGACTCTGTAGTGGCCAATCCATGCGTGAAAATGATGTCTCATGCTCCCTGAACCACTCGTTCAAATACAACAAAGTCCTGCACAGTCAGTGATTTATTTGCTCTGGATTAATGATGTAGCCTTGCGAGACCTTGAAGAAGCTCTTGAGATCCATCATTCAAAACTGGAAAAAAATACTAATATTGTTAAGAATCATGGTCAATTGTTGACTCACATAAAAATTATGTTTATACTAGAAACACCAGTGTTGGAATAGCTTGTCTTTATTTTAGGCATCAAAAACTTTCAAGCAACATCAGATTCAACAAAATTAGGTGCCGGATTAAAATGACTAAAGTTTTAAAATTTTAGGCAGGATGCTGAAAGCTGAGTAATTTACATTTTAGACTTCATGGCAAAGGATCAACAATGTGTGGGATCGGATCTTGATAAACCAGCCCCTTTCTGCTTAGCATTATTCCTCCCATGTCTCAAAAATTAAAATTGGATTAGCTATACAAAAGTCCCTAAGTGTGAATGTGCATGTGCATGGTGTCCTGTAATGGACCTGCATGCCACTCAGGGTATATCCCTTCTCACACAAAGCATTCCCCGGAAAGGCTTGAACAAAATACAATGGTTACTGAAGATAGATGAATGAATGCAGGCTTCAGTTTTGCTATTCCAAACTTTCTGGTATTAATGAAGTGTTAGACATTGGTAGACATTTACTGAAGAAATCATTCCTCTGTCTAGGCTCAATGCTGCGGGACGGACGGCCCACTGGACTGGGTGACTTTTAATTCCACCTTCAAGCAGACCCCCGGCTCATCTAACTGGCCCTTGCACTGCTGCAAAACTCAGTACAGCATTGATCCTGCTGACCAAACTGGCTGCATGCTTGGTCAGACCAGTGCACTATACAGCTCGGTAAGCAAAACAAAAATATTACAGTCCAATTCAGGCCCAGGCCTGGCCTACAGTTATTGTTTACAGCAATCAAAACATGTCTATGCTTATAGGTTTTATTATATAAGTCTATCTATGAATGCATTAATTAAGCACGTAATTTCCTGCTTTATACTGTATCTGAAATGCGTTTATTTGCTCCTGTTCCTGCAGGGCTGTTTCAACTACATCCAGTCTAAGTTAAATATTTATACCTGGTCTGTTAGCTGGTATGGCTTTGCCGTACAAATGCTTGTGGTGAGTATCTGACTTAAAAAAATATATGTGCATTTGCAATGTGTAGAATTGAAAGTTGAATGAGGATAAACATGTAAAACAGGAATTAGAACACTGTATAAGTAATTGTGACATTATTATGTTTCCCGACTCGCTTCAAAATGAAGATACAAAAGCATAGATTTGTGGTGGTTTGGGAAAACTGTCAGATGATACTGATGAGATGAAAACATAATACAAATATTTTGTTGGACCACATGCAGCTTTAACTACGGCAGCTTTAATACAGTGGCATCGTTTCGATAAGCTTATGAATCCTGGCATTGCCTTCATATGCCCATGCTATCAAGGAAGAAAAAAATAAAATAAACAAATAAATAAAAATAAACTAATAGACAGCTGATCTCATTTTTTGTACACATAACTTTGCTGAACCTAGACCTGACCAAATGAAACAAGCCAAATCGTAACACTGCCCCACCGGCTTGTACCATTATACCATTGTACCATTACGGCATTATAGGTGCATCACCTTTTATTCACTTCTCTTCTAACCCTGATGTACACATCACTATGGAACTGGCTAAATCTGGACTCATCAGACAACATGGCCTTTTTCCAATTCTCCAAAGTCAATTCTTTATGCTTGCTAGCATACTTTTTTGTCTATAGTTTTCACTGAAAAGTTTCCTTAAGGCTACACAGCTGTTTAGTCCCAATCCTTAGAGTTCTCTTTGCACTGTACTTATGGATACACTTTTACTTTAAATATTAAACATAGCCGTGAGTTCTACTGTTGTTTTTTTTAATGATTCAGCTGTTTAAGTTCACTATCCCGAATCAAAAGTTTTTTTTCTAACCACATTTCTTCCTCTAAGATGATGATTTTAATAATGCGTTGGACAGTTCTTAGCCCAATTTTAGTAGTTTCATCAATCTCCTTAGTTGTTTTCTTTGCTTGATGAAGGCCAATTACCTGAAAAGCTACTCACTGCATCAAATTGGGTTAAATAACTTGTCAGCTCATTGCAGTAATTATCTAATGGAAGGATCATAACTATTTGCTTAGTTAAATACAACTGGTGAGTTTTTCGCGGACCAGGCCCATATGCTGTATTTCATCAAAACAATTTAAAATGTATTACTCAATTTATCGCTCAGAGATATGAAGATGTCATCATGTCATCATGATATACAGGTGTTGGCAAACACATAAAATTTTATGTTCATTACAGCAAAATCAGAAATAGACTGAATATGTATTCTATTCATGAAGGGGTGTTTAGGGAAAAAGCCCCTTTCCATAAGAAAAAGGAAATACAACAAACAATTTACAAATATTTATAATACAACGAACAAACAGTCTGTTCCTTTGGTTGATGAAACTAAGGTGGAGATGTTTAGACATTATACACAGGGCTGGGATAGGCCCTGGGGAATCCGCAGTGATTGAGACAACAATGCATTTTATTCTATATCTGAATACTGTTTAGATAAATATGAGGCCATGTGTCTAGAAGCTTTATTTGGGCCAAAAATAGATTATGTAACAGGACAGAGATTCCAAGCACACCAACAAATCAACATTTAAATGGCCGAAGAAGAGAAAAAGAAGGTGTTGGAATGGCCAAGTCAAAGTCTAGAGAAGATGGTAACAGAATTGAGATTCTATGGTGGGATCGTAGGACAACTGGGCATAAATGAATGCCCTTTAAAATAACAAACTAACTCTTAAAAAAAAAAAAGAAAAAGTTTCACCAAAATAATTTAAACCTGATAATTCCCTACAGAAAAAAATCTATTTAAAACAATGGCTTATTGAATTGTAGTGTTTCCTATGCTTTCTGAATGGTTATTAACTTTTTTTATTGAAATATCTATTTCTTTAGGAATTAGACACAGTACATAAACACTTTTTAAAAAGTAAAAAGTTGCAATGAGATGTCTGATAATGTGTTTTCTCTCTCACTCTCTCAACCCTTCAGTTTTTCCTCCTGCTGATCGCCATGTTCTACTTCCTTCTCCTGGATTAGCATTCAAAACGTGCTAATGTGGCATATGAATGTAGTTTATCAAAGTAATAAACGCCTGCTAGATTTGTCTCATTTATAGGATTTGGACTAATACCACATATGAACTTGCCGTTTCTGCCTCCTGCTGCCGAGATCTTCCTTCGTGAAAAAATCTAACCGCACAAAATTGACAGTTTTCTCTTCGTTGAGTATTTGTTTTTATGTTTTTTGTGTTTGTCTAGCACAATAGGTGCTTTGTTTCTTTTGAACTGTCATGGGTTCGTATTACAAATTCCACTACAGAACATTACAGGGTTTTTTCCTCTTATGGCAATTGTAAATTTATAGTAATATATATTTATGGCATATCTTAATCAATGATGTGTCTGCATATGTGGATTTTGTAGTTGTGTTAATAAAGCCTAAAGTATTGATGTGTTTATATTCATACTATATTTGTATCTAAGCCTTATGTAACAGGACTTTTTTCATAGTGACAGTTACACCCAGGAAACTACAAACAAGTACAAACAAGTTGCCTGATTCTATACAGGAGTTGAATACTGAAGGCGTAGACCCTTAGTCATGGCTGGGTGTGGATCTGGTCACAGAGAGGCTGACTAGTTTTACAGGATGTTCATCTAGGACATGTGTAGAAAGAAATTTTTACTCTGTTATAGCTGAAAACAAAATAATAAACTCTTTTCTTATAAGAATGGCAAAAAACTGACTTGATAGTGATCGATGCGAACAGTTTGTTTTTCATGTATACATAGACACACCTTTATTAGGAACACCTGTACACCTGCTTATTCAACTAGGCCAATCATGTGGTATCAGCATAATGCATAAAATCATGTAGATAAAGAGCCACAGCTTCAGCTAATGTTCCTATTGAAATAATAATAAGCAAACAACACTTAATAAAAGGGATAAGTGTGATTTTAGTGACTTAAACGATTGCGGGTGCGACATGGGTTGGTTTGAGTATTTCGTAACACTCCATTTTTGTAAACTGTAGAGACGGTTATGTGTGAGAGCAGCAGAAATCCTTAAACCGGTCCAACTGGCACCATCAAACCATGGAGTCACAGAGAGTGTGCATTCGGGGTGCAACGAATAATCAGCATAATCGACTAAAATCAAGGACCAAAATAGTTGCCAGTGAATTTAATTGTCGATTAGTTGGTGCCATCATGCAAACTCTTACTGGGTTATTCTACAAAAACGGTGTAAAGTCACTTAGATTCGCTGATGCCAAAATTATTAAATTTAACATAACAGACACATTACTTGTAAGCGTTCAGAAAATATACAGTAGTATGTACTTTTAATCATGGAATTTTTTCTTACTTTATGTTCAAGATTTAATTGTGACATTTTTTAAAGGCCAAGTTCGAGGTTCCAAGTTTAGTCAATGTAAAAGGTATGTCACATGTCTCGCTTCATTTGTTTAGAAATGCAATTATTTTGCAAAATAAATTATGCTTGTCATTGGTGTTATTCATGTTATAATTATCACTGGCAAAAATTGAATACAAAACTTGATGTTGTCCTGCACATGGAAGCAATTTTGTAAATACAGTTTAACCTTGGATTACGAGCATATACGAGCGTATTTCAAAACACACTTTTTATTTCAAAAAAGCAAATTTCCTCATAAGAAATCATGGAAACTCCGATTATTTGTTTCACAGCCCAAAAAAATAAATACATAAAAATAATTAATACAAAATATAAAGTAAAAATAAAACAAATTAACCTACACTTTACTTTAAAAAAAAAAAAAAAAAAGAATCCCCACAGATAATTCCATTTATGCGCGCAGGCGGTGTATATATGTGTGTGTGTGTGAAGCTAAAGTAAGAGGAGAGGAGGATTCAGACCCCCCTCTCCCTTTTCTTGTCTTACACAGTAACCCTTCTTCCTCTCTGTTTCACACACACACACACACACACACACACACACACACACACACACACATTAACGGAAAGACTGTTTTATCTAAAAAGTTAGCAAGGAACATCGCTAATGACACTCGAGTGGCTGATACAGAGAGGGAGAGAGAAAATGGATCTTTAACCTCTCTAATGAGACTTGCTTTTACTTTACACGCGCGCTATACACACTTGCATACAAACACAAAATAAAATATGTTTTACGCGCACACAGGTGGTCACAGTGTTATAATAAACAGTACACGCGTGCACGGATGTTGATTATACCAGTAAGAGACGCGCACTAAGACCCAGCTGGGGAGACGATTACCCACAATTCAGCAGCGCAAGAGAGAGAGAAAACATTGGCTCAGTTGTGATCACGTGACGCGCATGCGTGATACATGATACTCGGTAAATTATTTATTCAAAATCTTTGCTCGTCTTGCGGAACGCTCGCAAACCGCTTTACTCGCAATCCAAGGTTCCACTGTAGTTACGATTTTTCTCTAAATTGTCATTGGTGTTATCAAGAACAGAAGCAACAACAGTTATTAAATATATAAAAAATAAAAATGCTTTCAGCTCTACTTTTTTGTGAATTCATAAAGTTTAAAAGTATGTGTGTTATTGCTATTAAAGAAATTGTGTGAAAAAAGAAATATATTTTTGGAGATTATTATGACCCAAATTCTACCTTTCCTGTACAATGCTGATAGATATCATAATAGACATTACTGTTTACTATAGTAATATCTACTGTGTATATTACTATAGTTACAGCGGAATGGCAATACCTTCACAACAAAAAAGTTTCAACTTAGACACTGCTATAATAGTAATAATAATAAAAAAGAAAGAATCAGTGGGGGTGTGGTCAAAGACGCGAGAATGACGTAAATAGAAAATGACACACCTGAAGTGATTGTGGTTAATTATTATTATTATTTTTTTAATTGAACAAAATTGAAACAAAATATAACAGGGCACTCACTCACTCACTCATCGTCTATACCGCTTTATCCTGTATTCAGGGGCGCGGGTGGCCTGGAGCCTATCCCAGGAGACTTGGGGCACGAGGCTGAGTACACCCTGGACAGGGTGCCAATCCATCGCAGGGCACACACACTTGTAATAAACAATTCCTTTTCTAATAAACCAAGGTCTCTTATTATTCCAGCAAATTTCTTGACTTTTTTTACCCTTCAGATGCTCCAAAGATGGAAAGTAATTACAAATAAAATATTTTTTAAAGACTGAAAAATAAGGTTTAGTTTTCATATTCAATTCTATATTTGTATTTATGAATGAAAACTTTGCCTAAAATCAACATTATATTAATGAAAAATGTATTCTTCTCATCATCCAGCAGTATTCCAAACATAATATGGTTTCTACCAAAAGTGGGTAGTGATTGTATCCTTGGCTCCAACCAATGAGACATATTTTCCCAAAAGATACCAGAATACACACAAGAAAAGAAAAGGTGATCAGTTGTCTCAATGTCAACTTTACAAAAAAATACAAGTATTTTGCTCAAAATTAAACCAGTGGCTTAAAAACTCAGATGACTAGATGATAAATACCATTAAATATTTTGAAGTAGGTTTCCTTTTTAATTGTGTATCATAACCATAATATTTTAACAGCTGGTTCATTATAAGCTTGTAAGATATTGTTATAATATAACAATGTCGGATATATTATAGAATTAAAACGAGCAGATGATTTTGTTGGGAAGCGTTGCTTTGAGTTTGTTACTGTTAAAGAGCAGTGATGGGAGATCACATGACCCATCTGAAATGTTGGCCAAGCTGTTTTGTACAAGGTTTATGAAACTTTTTGGAATGGCCTTAAAGACACATTCAAATTGCTTATGTTCACAGTGCAAGTTGTATTTGGAACAGAAACCACTGAAAAACAAGCTCCCATCCTCGTTCATTAAGTGATGAACTGACCAAACACCTTTTTCAAGCCAGTCAAGAAAAGCACAGAGATTTATATCTAAATAGAATAAACCTATTGAATCTATTTAACTGGTAGCCTGGAAACTGTGAAATCGCATCTTAATAGAAAATCAATTCCTCCCATTTTTTTTTTAAACAACCCTCTAGGAACGGAAAACCAAAAGTTATTGTCATTTGTTACAAAATGTTTTAGCCATTTAATTTTTAACATACCATTTATACAAGAAAAGAACACTGCCAAATATTGGATAAATCTCTTTGCATCCATACCTCAAGTCTATTTTTGCATTCATTCCATCTGTCCCGGACATTTTGTTTTTCCATCCTGATCTCATCTTTAGAAAAGTGTATGCCTAAATATGTAACATTTGATTTAATTGGAATATTATGTGCAGTTTTAAGATGACATTCGTGTATGGTAATATTTTCCTGATGCCAAAAATATTTTCACTAGTTAAGTTTTTCAATATTAAGTTTTAAGCCTGAAAATTTGGAAAAATAATTAACTCTCTCAATTGCTTTAGAGATCTGTTCAATTAAAAAAATTTTTTTTAATGTTTTATCATCATCTAACTGACTAATCACAATTTCTGAACCAAACCTGTTCCATTTTTTCATTTTTGTAATTGTTGATAAGGTGGGCCAACATCTTGGTAGCCAAAATAAATAGTGAAAGTGAGATTGGGCAGCCTCGTTTAACTCCTCTTTTAATTAAGTACCTGTTGGTAGGGCGACTGAGCTATTAGTATTAGTGTAAAATAACTGAATAACCTTTCAAACATTCTGACCAAACGCATACTTTTGCAAACATTTAAAAATAAAGGAGTACTCGAACATATCAAAGGCTTTATAAAAATAAAAACATAAAACAACCCCATGATCCTCAATTTCTCAGCTTCTAATAAATCCAGTTTAAGCAATATATATACTGTATATATGAGTAAATAACTTAATCATTGTTTGCTAAAGTTATAGGTCGCAAATTGTCCAATTGTTTTGTGAGACAAAACTGGATTACTAATCATTTCCTGAAAGAGAAATTCTCTTAACAAATCCCAAAAATGGCGAGAAAAGTTGATGGCCAGGTGATTTATCTAATGACAACACATAACAGCAGAATCAAGCAATTTGTTATTTTGTTATTTCTGCATTACATAGTTTAAACTGTTCATCTATTTAAGGGACAGAGTCGCCAAGTTGTTCAAAGAGAGAATCAGGATCTAATATTGATGAGGAATTTTTTTTTTTTTGCTATTAATTGTGTATCTGAACACTCTACCCCATCAATGATTAAGGGTTTTAGAGTGTGGCTAATTAATAACTTTAAATTTTACATCAACATTTTTAAAGTGAAACACACAGACACGCTGTTGTTGCTGCTTCCTGAGCCTGCGTTTCCTCTCTCTCTCTCTCTCTTTGCTCTCCTTTTTATTATTTCCCAGCTCATAGCAAAATAAAGACATTAACTGGCCACATCCTCATCAGGTGTGCATCATTTCCCCATTTACGTGGTTACGTACTTCAGAAAGTTCTGGCTCTCATTCTCAGTCCAGTCCAGTCCCTGATCAGTTTCACAGGAAAGCGTTTTGTTTTTTTAAGCCACACAGTGACCTATGAATCATTCAAGCATAAAACAACATCCAACTTAAGGCATGAATCAGTGAGAAACAGGTGCAGGTGATGACGGATGATCAGGCCAATGATTACTTCCCCCCTTTTTTTTTTTTTTAAATATATCATTTAATTTAATGATACTGTGATTTAATACACTGTATGTGTGTACATCACACAAATTTCAGAAACTTTGTATCAGATTTGAGTTTATTATCTATTGAATATCAAATTATTTTCTCTCCTTAATGACTAACAATAACTGGAACAATGGGATTCTTCTTGCTGCACTAAAAGCATATCTGTGGTGTGTGTCATGAACTAGTAACACAATAGGATTGTAATTCCCTCCCTTTATGACAAAAAAAAATGTTGCAGGTTCAGAGTTTGAGTTTTGTGGCAGTGTTCCCACCCATTATATATATATATATATATATATATATATATATATATATTTATATATATTTTAAACATGCTACTATTAAATGAGAAAAATATGAACAAAATATGACTGGGTGTTGTGATGGCCCGTGTTTGATTATTTTCCAGATTATTTTTCTCAGTTCATTTATTTATTTACCAACATGCTAAACCATTTAATGGTTAAGGTTACATTTAACACTTTGGAATGTCCATGAGACATTGGTTAATCAGACAAGCACACTTTGACCCATTACGGAGGAAGTCTCCTGTTATGAAGATTTTCCCGTGGTGAAAAACTTGCTTTTACAAAGCATTGACACTGAAGACCAAAAATGTTCCAGAAACATTATATTCACATCTTCTTACAGAAGGCATCAACATTTCAACAATAACACATTTTACTTTGGTATAAAAAAAAAACAAAAACTAAAAACAATTATAATAAATCAATGTTTTGTTGCATTACATGCCATAAGCCCCAATGAGCTGTTGCTATATAAACAATATCGAATTACAATAATCACATTCATATGAACTTACTAGTCTTGCTTCTGGCACAATTATCAGAACTGCTGTTATAGAAAATGAACAGCTTCTGACCTATCAGATTTGAGAATTATAATAGTTATAAAAATATCACACAAACACTATGTATGACTGATGCATTCAGGTGTTTTTTTAATTCACACACTGGTAAATATTACAAAACATGGTGCCTTTTGCAAAGTGCTTGTAAGGCAAAAAAGAGACCATCGAACAGGATGTTTAGGTTTAAAGCACATAAACCCACACACACACAGTAATACATACATTTGGAGTAAAGAGTTAACTATGTTTTAGGAAATGTTCCCTTGTACTTCACTGCATAGTTATGGATAAAAAAGTCAAAGGAACTTGACTCACTCACACACACACACACACACAACTAAACTTTGTACCTTAAAGACTTCAACAAAATTGCTCGTTCTTGAGACAAAAAAAGATAAAAATGTGCAATGTGTTCACCTTAAACATTTAGGGCCAGTTATTTAAGGACACTGGACATACTGCTAACGAGAAAGAAGCAATTAAAGGCTCATGTATCCCTACTAACACTGACTCAAGAGGTAATGTTCAAGTCTCGGCACATAACGAAACAAGTGCTCAAGGAAAGGCATCCGTTGCTAGGAAACCACTACAGGTGTCATCCCTGTTCCACCCTAAGAGGTGTGCAACTATGCTCCTGGAGTGCTACCCTCCAACAGGAATTAAACGCCACCTAAAGAGCCGTCACGCCCAAATCAATTTCCTGGCAATCTGTTCAGGTGCGCTTGAATTTTAGAGACAGGTGTGTTTAAATTAAGGGTAGAGCACCAGGAGCTCACTCGCCCTAAGGAATCCTCACATTGTCATATTGCATTACAGTAGTGTTGAGCTGCCCAACCCTGTTTCTGCTGAACTAAAACTTTGGCAGTATGAAAGAACTACCTAATAAACCTGGCTCAAATATTTAGAAATACAAAAAGGTCTCAATGGGGAAAAAATAACGGACAGGTTATTTTTTTGTGTCTGTAGAACTAAGAACCTCTGAACTTACACACTTTGTTATGGTAATATAATCATTATGTGAACACAGGTTTGTGAGAACATTTAAACATTTCCTCGGTCTCAGAAAAACAACAGGTTCAACAGGTATCGGACTCTGAAACAAATTGCCCGTCAAAAATTTGGGTACATCTAGATTATTTCAATGCAAATTTTAAGGACATTTAAACATTTCACACAATGATTGGTTCAATATTCAATTAATGTTAATGTATAAATAATAAGAAGACGGGATGTCCCAAAACTTTTGACGAGCCATGCAGCAAAAATTCCCATGGTGAAACTGATTGTAATGAGGAAAACCTGTATATTTACCATTAATGTAATGACTGATGCATTGATTAGTACATCGGTTGACAGTTCAACTATGAAATCCCACAACCAGTACTCATGGTCGAATGTGCAGTACCTTCCATAAAACATGGACACATGCAAGTACACACACATACTCACTAATGTATGCAGGTGCACATCATACAAATTATCTCTTAAGCACATGGCAGCATTTCCTTCACTTGCTTTCGTGTATGTTTCACAGGACATAGAAGACGATTATTGTGACATGACAAGCATCCATACACAAATGAAAACACAGTTCAGCTCTCTCTCTCTTTCACACACGCACACAACTAAAAACTAATAACATTCCTATTCTTCGCAATCTTTGAAACACAGCAAAAAACTCATAAAAGCTCTTTGTAATGAAATTAAATTAACTTACAAAGTTAAAAAGCTGTAAATGAAAATGTCAGACTGCTACAAACAGAAGAATACTGAGGCAAAATAAAACACGTTGCTTCTTTAGAACCAGCCAGCAGCATAAGGTTACCATCAAATTATTTTAGCATTAAAAAAGACATACTAAGCTTATTTCCCTGTACACCGCTCTCTGTCCTTGTCACCTAGTGTTCTAGCAATTAACTTAAATCCAGAAAGTACCTAAAGCAGAACAAGCCACCATGCAGAATACCTGATACTCCCTTCAGAGGGACAGCAGCCATACATCTATCTGACGCCCTCTGCTGGACAACACAGTGTCTACTGGAATGTTTACATATCTAAGCCACTATATGGTTCACTTCTTTGATTTTCTTATCCATCATGCCCTACCCTCTCTGTCTACCTCTCTTTCCTTTGTTCTAAAGGTCCAGTTATGCAGTACAGCATTGGGGTTATTTTAGGACACTCCTCCCAATGGATTTCACCTCCAGTCCAAAGAAGGTTTACCCTTGCCATTGGTTTGTGCTTTAGCAGTAACTGCGAGTTTGACCCTCTGTGTGGATGGACCAGTTGGGACCAGACAGACTGCCCTGCCGGTTTAAGTCCCTCTGGCTCCGGAGTCCCGGTGGACGAAGAGCAGGATCCATGATCACATCCCTCCTTGGAGCATTGGGATAAGGGGGAAGCACCGGACCTGCCTGGTACTGGTACTGGTTATATGGATTAACTTCCATCTGAGCCCCATATCCTCTTGGTGTGCTTAATGCCAGGTTTGAGAAGGCCACCAAAGGAGGGGTAGAGGAATGGGGTGTGTCCGGGTGAGCCTGAAGAATATGACTGCTGGAATCCTGACACTGAGGTCTTGTTGTGTATGGGTTCTGTGTTGTGCTTTCACCCTGGTGGGTCGGAATAAACTCTTGGCTTCGGTAAAACTTAAGAACTTGGTCGCCAGATGGCATAACATCAAAAGCTTGTCTGTACTGGCCACTGGAAGAACGTCGCATGGGATCTTGGCGTTGAAAAGGTCCTGAACCTTCTCGTGGCATACCTTGGCTCTCAAAATGACTCCGAGAGGATGCTGGGGTGTAGGCAGGTGGTGGCCGCTTATGATGTTGGCTGGGGTATGGGTTAGGGGGGTACTCAAAATGGGGAGAGGAAGACGCAGAGGATGAAGCAGCCACACTAAGACCCTCTTTTTCATCCTCTGCAAGCTTCTCAATCAGCAACGAAGCAATGTCCTTGCCCGACAGGGCCTGAATGGGTTCTGAACTTGAGCTCTGTGGGTCAGAGTGGCTGCGAAAGTGCATCGTTTCGGAGACTGGGGTCATCACTAAAGCCTTGGAATCTGAGTCACCATCGTTTTGGACAGGACTTTCAAAACTAGCTGTTGGACACTCTTGATCTAGAGCTTTGTCTGGAGACTGCTGCTCATTCTCTGTAGGTGGCTCAGGAGGATGCGTGACAGGTTCTGCCCCTTGCTGGACATCTCCATCCAGGTCTGTTGTGGCCCAAGTCTTTGTATTCATTCCAGTACCTGGAGGGCTGGTGAAAGGATAGTTCACATAAATGGGTTCATCTTTGGAGGGTGGGTTATATGCTTGTATTGGGGAGGTCTGGGATGAATAGGTTTGTTGTGATTTTGAAATTGATGGCTGAAGGTGGCTTAGTTGTCCCTCCTCATGTCCAGAAGTCTCAAAATAACGATAGCACACTTTCCCATTTTCAAAGTACGGATGTAGCTGAGAGGCAGTAAGATTGGAGGAAGGTGAGCGCATGGAACAGTGTAAGCTACGCTGATGCACAGACAGAGGCACCAGACCGCCTGAGGAGCTGAAGCTAGTTGTGGCAGGAATGGGGTGCAGCTCACTGCGAGTCAACCTGACAGAGGAGGAGGTCTGACGCTGCAGCCGAGGGTGATTACGGGGACCTGGTGGGTTGTTTTGAGAATGACGGTGAGAATGGGAGAAGGAGGAGGAGTGTGAATGAGCTGCAGTCCAGGCCCGTGTGGCCTCAGAGGACCAAAGCTGAGGAGCTCTGGCAGATCCTGGCACTTGTGAGTATGGGGGTGGGGGATGACCCCTAGACTGGGGCCTTTGATTGGCTGGCTCTGAAAGCCGGAAATTGCCATCCACATCTAACCTCATGTTCTGGTAGCTATGCTGGGAGTAGCTAGATGGATGATCAGGTGTACTTATCTCATAGTATAAATTCTCCATGTTGGAGGTATCTTCACAAGATGAGAACGCAGGTCGGATATGAGATGTTTGAGCCTGCTGTTGCATGAGAGGTTGAGGAGTTGTCACAGCCTGTGCTGCCTGGTTGACCAATCTGGCCGCATGGTAGCGTGACAGTGCATCTGATGTGTTGCTAATGCGCTCAGAAAAAGCTCTCGAAAGTGGTGGGTTGCCTTGGGCCGGCCCCACCATGCGTCGGATGCGACCGGCATCTAGGGAGCGACGTGTGAAGTCATGTCGATCAGTTTTTGAGATCGGGGGCCTTAGTGGGGCAGAGTCCAGTGGCCTGGGGGGCACTTTGGGGCGTGTAGGCTGAAAGGCTTGTATGTGTGCCAAGGGGGAGCTCTCAGACCTGGAATGCAGGAGCTGGGAATGGGCCTGGTTGGGAGATTTGGACTCAGTGCCTGACATCTGTTGCTGAAGGTGTGGAGCAGAGAACTGCCGGCCATAGGCTGGGGGTTTCCTCTGTGAGAGAACCTCGCTAGCAGCAGGTGAGATGGATTTAGGAGTCTGATTTGGAGGTGGAGGAAGCTGTGGCTTCTGGTTGTAAATTGGGCTTGGGGTTTTCTCATTGTCACCAGAGGAACTCCCGGCAGACAGTTCACTGTTAGATGTTCCAGAGTCAGAAACCGTGCCATCGGAGGAGAGTGTACCCGTGTCCTAAAAAGCAAAGAAGCAATACACTGATATGTGTGTGTAAAAGAGCTGCATGCACATGAAGTACTAGGGTATACATAGTAGAACCATATAAATATAGATGCATTTACATATGCAACAACCAAACAAACAGAAGAAAACAAATCAAAGAAAACCTGAATGAGGCCTCAGGACATGGATGCTACAACTGAAGTTGGCGATGATCAAGCCAGACTTTCAAATACCTGAAGTGTATTTGAGTATGATATTAAACCACACACCAACCAGCTTTCCCTTGACCGATTCCAACCTGGGAGGATGGAGGCTAACACATGCTTCCTTCGAGACATGTGAAGCCGCCAACCATATCCTTTCTAACTGCTGCCTATAATATGACAGCTTCCAACCTGGGAGGGCAAAGACTAACACCAGCTTACTTCAAGAAATGTGAAGCCACCACAAGTATCCTTTCTAACTCCTGCTTATGCTACATCATGTAACACAGCACTCCATAACACAGTTGAAGGACAGTGTATGGCATCTTGGTGTATTCTATGCCATAATTGATAGCAGTTAGAACTTTGTATGCCATCCCCCACACCTGGAGAACATGGCCACTTTTGCTAACATGACTCTTAGTTATAGACAGCATACATACCCACCCACCCACACACACACACCTGGCCTGGAGGTGATCTTTGCTCCTCTTCCTCCCCCTGTGTCAAGTCTGTAGTCTTTTCTGGAGCGCTAACTTCACCTCCCCCCTCGGACATCCACACAGACAGGGGACGCACAGTAGAGTACAGCTGATCTGGATCTGATGAGAGCACAGCTCCTGCATCAGCGGACAGGGACCTCTGGAAACGGGTGTCGCCGTCAGGGGGACTCCCAGCCTGGCGGGGACGATAGGGAGGGGAGGCACCTTGCCGAAGAGCTTTATTGGCACTTTCTGTCAGTGCCAGAGCCATGAGGCGTGCTGGATTTTTAGGAGGGGGAGGCGGTGGCTTTTGAGAGGGTAGGGGAGCACCATTAGGACCGATAATACCTGAGAGAGAATAGGGTTGCACATACTGAGCATAGCAGGTAAGAATACAACGATATTAAAAAGCAGTACTACTACTTACATAATATAATATACAAGGTTTCCCAAAAAATTTTACATCATTTCGTAATCTAACAACATAGCCATTTCTCGTTTAAATGATCTAAAATTTTAACGACGTGTTAAAACTAATTAAGTTGAATGTTTTACACTTTTTCTTTTAGTGATAATGACATCGCGCTGATGAAATGTGATTATATTTCAACCATGTTGGATTTAGGCAAAAATATGGATGATGAAAAAATTCTTCTGCTTTGGAAAGGAAATAATATTGTACTCCACACAATGATTGTAGACCTTAAACAATGAGCTTAAACGTAAACTTAAATAAAAATATCTACATCATCCATGTCTAAAGACTAGATATAAGGCAAATTAATGTATACTTACTGGGGCCTCTTAGCTTAACCTCATGGCCAAACTTGCTGCTTAGCTCCTGTTGGCAGCTCTCTGTAAGCTGGAAGTCACAAGACTTCAATAGCATCGAGATCATCTGGGGAGGCTGGGAGGGTGCACCACCTGGGATGCTGGATTGTAATTCCCCAGCTCGCCCCCCAATCATTTCCAGCACCTGAAAATTAATAAATCATTGCTGTCCATATATAAGCAATACATAAGACAATATTTGCTTTATGGTAAATATAAAGCTATTATAGTTCAAATAATATCAAACGTAGCACATTTTAATAAAACAATCTAGTTAAAACAATATCCTACGAGTAAAATTCACCTTGGCGACCCTGTTAAGAGATCTAAGGTTTTCACACAATTGAAACGTCTAAATTGTGATATAGCATTTTTACAGGAGACTCACCTTCACATTAAAGATCATTATAGGTTATATTGCCCTTGGGTAGGTCAGGTCTTTCACTCAAACCTTAATTCGAAAGCTAGAGGAGTTGCCATTCTCATTAATAAGAAAGTTCAGTTCTCATCGACCAATGTTATTGCTGATAAGAATGGTAGATACATCATTGTTGCTGGTACCCTAATGCAAAAAAAGGTTTTGTTGGTAAATGTATATGCCCCAAATTTTGATGATGCTGAATTCGCTAATAGATTGCTGAGTAACATCCCCTT
>JAOVVA010000027.1:12609294-12630391 GCA_028565275.1 Leiocassis micropogon | reverse complement strand
ATATATAAATATATTTATTTAGAAAAATGAAGAAAGGTAAATTGTATTTCTGTAAATGCAAGTACTGTATTGTTTTCCTTCTTTCAATAAAAATATTTGCGGGAAAAAAAAAAAAAATTCACCTTGGCAGGCACACTGATGGCAATGGGGTCTGATATGTCCAGTGGAGGTGACTTTGGCGCTTTTGGTGAAAGGGCATGTACCATCTTTTTGGTAAATGAGCGCCTTTCCTGTGGAGCTTGAGTGGGCGGTACAGGAGGTGCTGGGGCAGAGGGCTGGCTCTGAGAAGGACTAAGGTTGGGATCTCCAGCCTGGGTGCTGCTGGAAGCAGGGGTATTAAGCGCAGGAGGTCTATGCTGACAGAACACTTGCTGGCTTGGTGCGGCTGCTGCCAAAATCAGACTCCTACGTGCTGCTGCTTCTGATTGGTTAAGCACAGAGTCTGGATCTTCCGTGACCGAACGCTGACTTCCAGAACGGGCATGCCCTTGACGACTCAGACAACGGTAGGGAGGAGGAGTGGCCGCAGACGGAGATTCCCCATCACCAGGGGCAACGGGGCCGCTGCTCCCGATTCCAAACGGCCCCTCATCCGGGAAGGTAGGGCTAAAGTCAGGGACATCCTCAGCCATCCAGGACGTGGGAGGTTCCTGTGAGAAATCGGGCAGCATGTAGACGCCCTCCTCGTCATCTTCATCATCTTCCTCGTCATTTGCATCTCGGGTTTCGTCAGGCAGCAAACTGTCGTAGGAGCGGCTGGGTGGGATCTGCGAAGTAACCGGCTGAGCCAGGAGCTGAGGGTCCATGGAAGCAGCCAGAGAGAGACCATCACTGCTCGAGCGAGGTCTTCGTAAACGCTGCAACTTCCCCTGACCTAAGCATAGGAGACAGAAGGTTACTCTTCAAATAACTCTTCAAATATAAGTTCTAGACGTTAACAACCTTAGATAGCATGAATGAATCAGTTCAGATGCATTAATACATTTTCAGGCAAATTATCTATGTAAATATGCTTCAGCTTATGAGATGTTTTGTTCTTACCTGCGCCACTGTGTTGGGAAGAAAGAGACTCCTCGCTCTTAGCTGACCTCAATGTGACGCTGTCCACCCTACAACCTAAAGCATGGCACAACCACAAACATTGTCACATTAATGATGAGCCTTCCAACACTGATACGTCAACATATTATCCTGCACACGTTATATACAAATATTTATTCGCTCCAATCCTAAAGGTTGTCATTGTCAAGCAGAGCATGCTTGGTGGATTATTTTGGTTTCTGTGGTTTTTCAGCTTTTTTAAAAAAACTGTTTTACTTGGATACACACATTCACATAAAATTAAAGTCCCATCTCCAGGAATTTCCACTTAAAACTGAGTTGGTGGTATTTATACTGCTCGCGTTCTTCTTCACCAAGTTTAGGCTGTAGTTTTCACTTCAGCCATTTGCATTTTGGTTAATTTTAAAAGGACAGTCAAAAACCTTCTGACTGCTGATCCTTACGAACTATAAGTAACACAAGTAATTCAAACTTTTTTTTCCCTCTACCTGCGTGAGAGGTGGAGGGCTGGAATAGTGAGGTGATCCGGATGGGCTTGCGGCGACCTGAACCTGCAGGCTTCCCAATAGCAAAGAACGTCTTCCAGCTACCTCCAGCTGCCTTCCGTGCCTTTGGCCCTCGTTTCCTTCTGAACATGTTGTAAAAGTGTAGTACATGTTGTAGTAGAGTAGTAGTGTATAATAAATAGCAAATATGGTTTATTTGGGTTCAGAGACTTAACAGCCTCACCTGTGAGTAGGGAGGTCCAGAACAGTGTGGTAGCGATCCTGTAGGGGGTGCGAAGATCCTTGAAGGAGCAGAGGAGCCTGGGAGCGAGCCTGAGCTTCCTCCAAAGACAGCAGCCTAGTGGATACAAAAGACTTCGGCCTGGTCAGGGATTGCCGAGCTGGAAAGAAACAGACAGGAGTGGAAGTCAGATCTGGCCCAAATAGAGAATGAGAAGGTCGACGACCTGAAGAGCAACAGCTGCGACGGGCACTGATTTCGTTCTTAAAAGGAAAAGATAGGAAAGCGTAAGAAAGTCAAGATGATCACATCCTGATCTCGTACAACTGCACAAAAGCTTTTATAGAGTTCTTCAAAATAGTAGTGAGTAGACACACAAAACCAGGGTTGCCTGACCTGGATGCTCAAAGATGACACGCAAAGCTTGCTTAAACACTGAACATCAGCACATCATTTCTGCTTGCTACAGTACAAACAGGAAAAGCCAAGGACTTTGAAACTATTTGCTTTGAAGCCCGAATTCTCTTTTTGCGATTTATTTTTACTTTAAATCAGGAATGCACAAATAAGCAAAGCTGACGAACATAAAGCACACATTAAACTACGATATAAATGATTTACCTTACTTGTTTGTCTCAAAAACACCAATGAACATTGACCCACACCAATTCCTGAACAACTGATTTCTGAAATAAAACTCTTAATAAAACTTTCAACTAAAAATAGACATATCAGCATTACAACGACAAGCTGACTACAGACAAAAGTTTAAAAATTGGTCAAAAAGAATGTATTTATTATTTTTCTTCTCTTTTATAGACTGTACAGTACATACAGAACATAAATCATATTTTACAAAAAGAAACAAGGATCCCTTTACATCATCTGGGTCTCTTCATGTGTAAACAACTCAAAATCATATCCTTTATACCTAAAAACCAGGCAAAGCTGGAAACTAGAAAGTATGCACTCTGGACCATCAAACAGAGTATTCTGAGGCATTGTTACAGCCAGTGAGTCCAAGCTTTGGAAGGTTTCATATGACTGAGAACCGCCGCTGGTCTGCATCAAGGTCTGGAGAGGTAGGCTCAGGTTCTGGGGCCTCCCCCCGTGCGTCCTGCAGACTAACCAACCGTGTTCTTGGAGGCCGGCTTGGGATCTTGCGCCCTTTACCCTTTGCTGTTATGGAAACACACAAGCTGCAACTTCCTGTTTCAACATAAACTACTGCAAATAAAGCTTAGCTGTAGTGTGCTATTTAATTAACAGAATGGAACTATCTCATAATATCATGGTTTAATCCTGAAACTACCAGCCAAGATGAGAACTTATAGCTTATGTCTTGAGCTGTTCAATGAAGTTTAAGTGAAGTATATGTACACAATGGACTGATCAATCACATTTAACAAATACTGAATTTCTGCATAGAAATAATGGCGTGTTACGATCAAGGTGAAACGTACCTGCAGCAAACCGTCCCACGGATGTGAACGAATCACTGAAGAGCACCTCCACGTTGGTGAGCAAGAACTCCACTACTACAGACTGGATGCGCACCTCTTTAAACGGGTCAGCGCCATTCAGCCCAGTAGCCTCGATCTCCTTAGATCTAGCACAGACAACAAGCAGTACACCTCAGCATGTGTTCTCCTCAGTGCTCGATCTCTGCAACAGCCCTTTTTTTTTTTAAACATATTAAACCTCCTTCGAATACCTCTGATTAAAAATGACAAATCAAACCAGTAGTTCTAATAAGGATAAGAAATAAATGAAGAATATTTAAAACTTGCATCAAATGATACAGTTAAAGAACCAGTGACATTTACTCTGTATTCCGTTTTGTTCATTTTATAATACATTTTCTTTTCCATTTGAATTTTCTCCATTTGATGTATTAAGAAAAGTTAGCATTTTTGACAACCAGTTACTGGATATGCTCAGCATTTAAAACCATGAGTTTAGTTAAGAAATATCGCACGAGAGGGAGTGCCGTTGTACTGAATATCAGCACGGCTGTGATGTGGTTGTAGGCATGAAGATATCAAAAACATGCCGATATTCAGCACAACAGCTCAATTTCACAAAATATATAAAATATGTCGCTTTTATACAACAGTTCCATAAACACCAGAAGGATAAGCAACAGATTATGAGCCATTTGTTTATTTTGCCAAACAATAAACTTAACAGGGGTGGAAGTAGTTTTAAATTCTTATTGGTACTGTGTAGCCAAACGGTTAGGAGAATAAACCATGGAGGTGCTGAACAGTCCTGTGAAACTTGCCAGGTTTACTTTATATTTCCACTTTTTCCGCATTAGAATATCAACTAACGTCCGGGTTCCAGGGATAAATCCCAAATAGCGTAAATTGGAAAGCTAGTGTACAATCCCTTGTTACAAATACCAAGTAGAGCCCTAGAGAGACATTTGGTATTTGTTAGCGAGGGATTTGGGATTCAGAATTGTGTTAGAAGCTATTTAACTATTTAACTGATGTGTTTTATTGCTTAAAGGGCTTCCTTAACTGGTTTCAAATGTGGTTTAGTGATGTGAATGTGGTTTTCGGAAGGCAGCTACTTTCCCCTCTTTTCAGTACTGCGGACCGTACCGATGTGGAGTGATGCATATAGTTAAACGTCCCAGTGCCGTTATGCTCCATATCAGCACTTGTGGAATGTCCCTCTCGATTAGATTATACATCAGAAATAAATGCTATATAATACACAATATTGGATGCAGATGTTTAATGCTTACCTGAGCAGGTTTGGAGCCCAGACGATGGCCAGGTTCTTAACGTGCATGTTGGTCTCTTCACTGAAGGTGGCTAGACGGGCCAGGTGTTTTACAAGGTACTCGAGAGTCCTATGAGACAGAGGCACCATAATTATCAAATATCATCAGATAGTAAGAAAGGGATATGAAGCAGCCGTGTTTAAAATCCGTGAACTTGTTTTCATGGTCAGCTTTTTATCAAGAGCTTCAAGAAGAAATCATGATGCACACAATCTGGCACACTGACACACTTCTCAATATTCTTAGAAAGAATATTTAAGCATTTAATACATTTAATTAAACTGTAGTGAAAAACATGCGCCAATCAGCCATAACATTTGATTTTCAATTATACACCAGTAAACTGGTGACAGGATCATGGGTACTCAAGGATGATTGGTATACATTTCTCATATCTACTCATGTCTAAAGTGCTCATTATGACACACCCATTTTATACATTTTAACCCCGAGGCTTTAAAATGAAGCACCAGTAATGTACCTGTAGTGAGGAGGAGGAAGCTGCTGGATGACGTCGTGCACTTTGACCATGCGCTCATCCTCAGTCATCTCCCCCATGCAATCCTATAAACCCAAAGCCGACACAGGCAACCTTAGAACCATGTAACTCAAAGCCCAATATCAAAAATTAAATAGACCCGGCACTAAGCTTGCACAGCACACTCAGACTCAATCACACATACACACAGGATCCAAACTCACAGCAAACTTTTCATAGAGCTGGTAGGTGAGAAGGGGATTGGGCAGCTCTCTGAAGTAGAGCTTGCAGAGGGAGCCAACGCAGTGAATATCCTGCATGTACACGTCTTTCGTCAGGTCTGGAACGTTCTCACAGTCAAACTCGTGCCTGGATTAAAAGAGGTCAGTGAAGAGTTAATTTTTGGAAGCTGCGTCTCTTAAACCACCAATTGAAATGGAGCGAATGCTGGGTGGGGAACGGGAATGACCCATTTTGATCGTGACTTGAATTTAAATCCACGTGACTTATTAAGTAGGTGACCTAGACCATGCACGGATATAAATACAAAGAGTGATTGCTATGCTGTAATAATGACAGGAACATAAAGAACGGACAGGTCTAAGCTTCAGGACCAGAAAATGTCTCACGTATGCATGGAAGCCGGGGAAAAGCCTTTGCATGCTGAAAATGTCAGATTTTGTAGTGGTTTACAGTTCTGAAATCTGCAGAATTGTTGTCTTTCATTAAAAACATTTTAGTTCACTGTCGTAAGTGTGTAAGCACTTCGGCATTACGGCATTTGGCTTGAGAGTTAAGGGCCTTGCTCAAGAGCCCAACAGTGGCAACTTGGTGGTGGTGGGATTTAAACTTAAGACCTTCCGATCAGTAGTCCAACGCTGCTGACTCACCGACATCTGACCGGCTCACCTCAGTTTCTGGATGTTGGAAGAAATCCCAGAATGCCTGTAGATGCCATCTACGATGCCATGCTTCTCGATAAATTCTGAGCAGCTTTTTAAGACCTGGGGAACTAAAAATGGCAAACTTACAAACAAGTCTAAATAGAATGATCTGTGCAATGCTGATAGTCAAATTCAAAGGTCTCTATACCATCTTGTCCAGAGTTGAGAAGGTGTTCTCCGAGGTCACAACCGAAGACCCGCTCCTTCAGGATGCCCCTTTGCTTCAGCTTCTGCTTGCTGGGCCTGGATTTCATGAAGACTCGAAGGAAACCCATCAACTTGCCATGCTTCTTGGAAACTGCCACAAGGGGGAGACAGAGGAATAATAATAATAATAATAATAATAATAAAAAATCAAACATATTCTTTTAGCTTTAGGTCTTTATTTTAATGACAAGTGAGGAAGAGATGACTGACTATATAGTCGGTGTTAGACGATGCTAGTAAGTATACGCATAATGCATAAAGTGATACCAGAGATGTAGCGTTAATCCGTGTCAGGTAGTTAAGGTGTACGCAAAGCACTATTAATGCGTATAATTCACTCTATAATGCCAGTAGTGAAACATCAACAGGCAATCATTTCCTTATAAGCAGGGGTTGCTGGACTCATGCCCACGAATAGCATTTTGGGTAAAGAATCGCTTTAAGTGAGTATCAGGGGAATGTGTTAGCGAGATCAAGAATAGGGTTAAAAAATGAATAAAAAAAAAAATAAAAAAAAAGGATAATCCGGACAACAGCTTCTCATTTATACAGCGAGATGCCTGAGCAGAGGGAAATAGTCACGACGTTTCATAATGATCTATGCCTACTCCACTCGGCCGCCCACTCCTGCTCTTCACGCAATCTGCTCGTTGTATAAATGGCTCGAATCCACTTCGGACAAAACAAAACGTTAGTGAAAGCCAGAGGAGAGCCTTGTTTTGTAACAGAACGGAGTCGTGTTAATTTCCACCCCCCGAAAGGTGTTACCGGCAAATCTTAGGAACCAAGGCTGAAAAACTGAGAGAGAAAGAGATAAGAGAGAAAGAAAAAGAACAGATGGTCTAAAGATACAGCACAGTAGCTCCGAGAGGAGAAACACAGATCAATCAGAATTCTTATAAACACTTCCAGTGCAACACCAAAACTGGTGTCGCAGTCGACCATATGTATTTTCTGATGTATGCCAGAAGACACTCAGATATCCACATCAGTAAGTGTGGCTGGATTTTTATAAACCTGCTTGCAGCTAGAGAGGGTCTGTATTGTGAACTGTAAGCGCACCATGGCGACGATGAAATTACCATAACACGCAAACAACACAAATGCATGATGCACAACATCAAGCGCTGTTAATCGAAATTCAATTCCGGCTTCTCATGATTATCCGAACAAGATAATCGGGAATTAATGATTATTGTGCTGCGTTCCTTTGCATGTCGCTTTATAATGGTGCACTTTTACCTCTCACTCTAACTCACTCTAGCAAGCATCTGACATTTCTTTTTTTTTTTTTTACTTTTCCCAGATTTTCTTCCTAATTTAGTCGTGTCCAATTCCTCCCCGTGACTAGGGGGCTCCCGCATTAAGCTACTACTACCACTCAGTCGGGAGGGCCGAAGACTATCACACGTTTCCTCCGAACCATGTGACGCCAGCCGACCGCATCTTTTCGAACTGCTCGCTCACGCACCGTTGTGGGCGGCGTAACACACTCGGAGGACAGCGCTATCCGCTCCTTCCACTCGTGTGAGCTCACAGGTGCCCCTGATTGGCTGTAGAGCCGTGATTAATGTGGGAGCACTAAGCACCTCTCATCCCTCTCCACCGAGAGAGCTCGGCCAATCAGCTCTCTAGACCTCCGGGTGCGAGAGGTTACAGCACCACCCGGGAATCGAACTTGCGATCTCCGGATGATAGGGTAAGTTAAATAATCACGATAAACAACCCAGTACTGACCAAAATAATGGTGATTATGATTTCTGACATAATTAAGCCGCCCTATTAACAACACATACAAACGTTCTGAAGACAGAACAATTTAAGGAAATCTCATTGGACATGTTTTATCATCTTGATTAGAGGAGATGGTAACCCTTATTCTACAGTGGACGTTCATGTCAGACCGGGAATCGTGAGGAACCTTTTGCTGTGAATGAATGTGTAAAACCGACTGATGTTTACAGACGACATCAATCATAGAGACTCCTGGCCGCAGTAAAACATTTGAATGGTGCAAACGTTATAAAGAAGGCCGTACGTTTGTAAATGACGATTCCGCCTGAGGAGGCTTGGAGCCCACCGAGGTCGTTCCTGTGAATGAACACCTGATCCTTTAAAATCAACTACTTGCAGAAGAAACACATCTGTCTGTGATAAGTGTACACATACTTCCACACCAATTGCACATTACAGGAATTTATCTGGACGTTATTGCCTCAAGCCGTTGGGGCCATTACAGGAGTTCCTGGGAGGCCAGGGTTTCAGAAATGAAGCAGGCAACTCTGGGTTAAGTGAATTAGTGTAGCAGGGGATTATATAACAAAATAAACATAGTTTTTACTCTCATAATTGTGTTCAGTTGTTCTTCACAATCAAAAGTCCCACTTTGACATGAACGCCACTCATACTATAATACAGAAACTACAAAGGGTGCAAGTAACTGTGTTAAAAGAAGTACTCATTTAGCACAGCACATCCTGCCACAGGGGTCAGAGTTTTTTTTAGACTAGACTACTGAGAATATAATGTTGAAATAAACAATTTATTTCTGCTTTCTCAATAATAAAAAAAAAAAAAAAGTGTTAAATTATAAAAGCTCTCGACACCTCTTCAACCCCATGGCTGGATGTGCATGAAGTAACATTTTTCAGACAAACACCACTTCAGTTGTTTTAAGTTCTCCAAAATGTCCTGGAGTTACTGTTAGGAACTGTTTACATCGTCAGTTCCCTATACCCTTTTCTGTTCCCGGACTTGTTTTCTGTTTTCAGGTGATATCGCGGCAGTGCGTATTTGCATGTGTTGCTCATTTCGATTTTCTGCCATGGTAAGTTTCTAAGTGTGCATCTTTTGGCCACTGTCTCTGATATACGTCTACCCAGACATATTGGATTGTACAGCTCTGCATGGGAATTCATTCATCTTCAGTAACCACTTTATCCTGACAGACTGGTGGGAGGTTCGAGGAAACCGGAGGACGAGGAGTAAACCCATGTGGCTACACGGAGTACGTATGAAAAACTCCACACAGTCAGGAACCTGAGCTCAGGATCGAACCTGGGACCTTAGAGCTGTGAGGCAACACGAACCGCTGTGCCAAACTTTAGTCTGTGTCTTCTTCACCTTGCTCAAAATCTATTTGAGTGCTCGAAGCCTTGCCCAAATTAGCTTTCCTGTTAACGGATGTGCAGCCAATTAATAGTACACAAACTCAAATGTACTTTTAATGGCCAAGTGAGCACTATTTTCATCCATAATTCTTAACAGTTTTGACTGTTAGAGAAAACATGAAATCAAAAAGAAAACCAGAAAGGCAAATCCTGCAAATGAGATTTTTAACCAAGAGCTGCCCAAAATAACTCTTACCTGATGTGGGAGAAGACGGACTGGGCGCACTGGCGACTCCGGGTCTAGAGCTGCCTGCATCAACCTCTACTATAATTATAGAGGAAATTTGTAATCACAGATGAATGATGGCGTGTATAAAGATGAATGAATGAAAAATGGCGAGCATTACCTATCTTGGCAGCAGACGTGTTCACAGACTGAGGCATCTTCTCATTGATCAGCTCGACACACTCGCTGGGAAAGAAGCCAACCTAAAGGATAAAATAACAAATGATCGAATCAGGAGCTGATGTCATTCACCTTTATTTTCCCAGGAAGTCCCACTGAAATCAGGAATCTCTTTTACCAGTGAAGGGAGACCTGGCCAAGGTAGAAGCCATACTAATTCTTAATTATTAAAAGAAATTAAAATAAAACACCACATTCTTTATGATGGCCTTGAAATTCTTCAAAGAAAATAATGTGTCCAATTTTCGATTTTTCTTCAAACTGTACCATGAACAAAGTGCATTGCAAGAAAATGCAGTTTTCCCTAGCTCTGTAAAACTTGAAGAATCTTTAAAAAAACAAAAATGCCTTTTTAAGATTCCACAGAGCTAATACACAGAGCAGTGCAAAGATGAGCTGGAAATTTGCCCGTTATTGCATTATAAATAAAAAATAAAACAGTGCTGTTTGATATGGGCAGTCAATTATGTCCAACCCAACAAATCATAAAAAATACAATGGTGAGTAAGAGACTTGGATATCTTAAATAGCAGGAATGTACAGGCATATACTGTATAATTTATCAGCATAATTAATCGTTGGCAATAAAAAGTAGCTTCCACAAATTTTCGTCTAGCATAATTAGGTTAATTCTGAAAATAAAAGCCAAATTTAACTTTAAGCTTTTTTTTTTTTTTTTAAACAAGATTAGCAGCATGCATGTTAAGTGAAATCTTATCATCCAGCCATATCCTCAAATCCTCGCACGAGGACACGCTTTCACTAGATTTATCATCAGGCGTAAAAATACCATGATTATTAGTCTCGCTTAATGGAAAAATTATCTGAATATTTTAACAAGATTAGCAATGCATGAAGCATGGTGCGAATCAGCCACCACGGCCTGTGGTTCGTTATTTATTCTGTATTTTATTTGCAGTGAAATGTATATAACCATAACATTATGACCGCTGACAGGTGATTGTTTCATTACAGTCGCAACTTGATGGGTGGGTGGGATACCTTATGGAGTACTGTAAATGAACTTTTTGTCCCTGAAGTTGACGTGTTAGAGGCAGAAAAAAAAATGGGCAAGCATAAGAATGAGACCGATTCTGATAATGGCCAAATTGTGGCGACTAGACGACTGGGTCAGAGCAACTCCAAAACTGTATCCTTTTTTTTAGGATGTCCCCGATTTGCAGTGGTCAGGTACTACAAAGTGTTCAAAGAAAGGAAAAACGGTGAACTGGTTACAGTACAGGGTTATGGACAGCCAAGACTCACTGGGAGGAAAGGCTGGCTGGCTCTCAATAAAAGAGCTACTGTAGCTCAAATTGGCACAAAAAAAATGATGGTTCTGATACAAAGGTGTCTACACACACAGTGCATCACAGTTTGCTGTGCATCGGGCTGTTTAGCTGCAGACCAGTCAGTGTGCCCGTGCAGGGCGCCACGCCTCGCACCTTACAGGACTTCAGCTACTGACGGCTTGGTGCCAGATGCCAGAGCATACCTCCAGGGGTCTAGTGGAATCCATGCCTCGATGGGACAGGGCTGTTTTGACAGCAAAAGGAGTGCCTATTAATAAGGCTGTGGCTGGTCGGTATAGAACAAATTGAAAAGGTGGACCCTGTCCCATTAAAAATCCTTATGATGACCAAGTTGCATGAGTGTACACACTTTTACCTAAAACACTCTTAAAGCACCTTTAGCTTGTAATAGAGTATTTTTGAACAAGGCCACTATTTTAGAACATCTTAATTTGGGAATTTATTTCTACTCTTCCATGCAAATATGCTCCAGATTTATAAAACTGTGAGGAAAATCTTCTATGCCCTCTTTTTGTCATTCCATAGGTTTCTGATATGATCTGATATGATTGGAACACTAAAAAATGCTTTCAAATCATTATCGTCTACAGTGATATCCTTTTCATCGATTTGGATTTGTGTTATCATGAATTATTATAATTTTCTTAACAGAAAAGTTATTTGTAGTGATTCATGATTCCCTGCATCTTGAACATAGTCTCATTCCCATCTAAAGAGAAGCGGTTGCATAGTATGATGCTGCCACCACCAAGCTTCTCTTATCTGGGTCTCATCAGACCATAACTGATTTTGCCACATGATTTTGGGGGATTAAGGCAGATTTGTATGTTTAAGTTTGTTTTAAATGGGAAAGGCCCTCCGTCTTGCCACTCAGTTCCATGACCCGGACGTGCGGAATGTGTGACATTGTTGTCACAAGTTTCTGCAGTTCGTTTAACTTTGTCTTAGCCACATCCATGATAAGTTTTCTTCTTGCCCTTGTGTGAAATGTGGCAGGATGCCATGTTCTTGATAATCTGAATCACAATATACTCCCCATTTTCTCCACTTGGCATTCATCGTGTTCCACGGTTCATATAATGTCTTAGAATTTTTTGCAGCAGCCTCATTTCCCCTCTTGTCTGTTCCAACCCCCCAGCATTCAGCACAACCAGTACACTAATCACCGGCCTGATCATCTGTCATTTTACACTTCGAGACTTTTTCACAGTACTGCATGTTATATTTTTACTGTATAGACACATATTATAAACTTCTGATCCATTATCTTTACAGTTTGCTTGTATAATTATATTATAAATATTGTAAAATAATGTAACAAAATCATGTCCTGTTGATTTTAAGGCTTGTAATAATTTTATTAGTCTTTTTATTAGATCTTTTTTTTTTTAGATATTTATTTTACTTAATTACTCCTAAACCTCCTTTCTATAATTTCCCTATTTTTAGCATTGATCACAAAAAGCCTGCATGTACACCTTAATTTCTGTTATTTTTTAAGATATTTTTCCACATACTTCAAGGTCAAGTTATTATTTGTGTTACTGCTGTGCAACGGTTTCCCTTCGTTTATGTGCTGGTGAGAAAACCAGAGTTGATCTTAGGATGTCAATGCTTTTGTCGGTACCTGGAAGCCATGTTTGCCTCTCCACCAGGTGGTCTCCTCTTTGGGTGGCATATCAATCACAGACAAAATATCACCGACCTTCAAAATCAAGGAGAAAGTCTCAGTTAGGGTTGTTTGGGTTATACGTGAATGTTTGCGCTTCAGCAAGAACATCAACTGTACGTTGATAATCAGCTCGAGACACTATTTGTAAACTAGCAGTCTAGAATTTGTACAGCTGCATGTGTGGTACATACAGATCACACGGATAGCTTTAACGTCAGCTCGGTGACATCTGTGAATTCAACTAGACATGACACGACACCAAACTATCCAGCCACAATAGCTGTGGCCCGAGCCAAAACAAGCGTCACGACACGTCCAGTCCTGCCCAGGAACTTCTCCTTGACCCAGATAAAGAATTAAGCAATGGAGAAAAAATGCAGTGTGCACTTATTGCTAGAAAGTGAAGGAGAAGATGGTTTAAGGAAGAGAGGAAAGAAAGGCTATGAAGAACTGGACAGAAAGCAAGAGTGATGAATCAAAAGGGAAATAGAGAAAAGGATAAAAGACGAAGTAATAGGGAGACAGGCAGAAGAAGAAAGACAAGGAGTAAGAAGAGTGACAGAGAGAGGCAGAGAACAGGAAAAAGAAAAGACAAGTGAAGAAAAAGAATGAGAGGACCGAGAAAAAAGGGGGAATATCAGAGAGAACAAGACAGAGATGAAATAGTAAAGAGACATACAGAGAGACAGTAGATGAAAGAGTAACAGACAAAGAGACATGTACTATAAGAATGAGAAAAGAGAGGACACAAACGAAGTAGAACAACGCAAAGACAGACAGAAACAGGCACAGAAAAAGTGTCAGTTGCAAGGAGTTAAACAAGAAATTAAAAAAGGCAAAAAAAGACGAGATGAAAAGATAAGTAACTAGAAAAAAAGGTAAAGTCGAGACACAATGAGCAGAGTCAGAAAGGGTAGAAATGAGGAGAGGTAAGGAGAGGTAAGAAGGGAAAAAATTGAGAAAATATGTATTGAAAACAAGTGGGAACGTGGGAAGACACAGAACAAGGAGACAAGCAATCGGAGGAAAAAGATGAGAAAAGAGAAAAAACAAGAACAGATGAATGAAAGAAAGAAAGAAGGAAAGGGAGTCATGATGTAGGAGAGAAAGAAAGAGAGAGACTTAAAAAAGAAAAAGAAAGAAAGAAAAAGAAAAGAGTCCTAACTGTGCCAGGTGACCCTGTTCTTTGGCCCAGAAAAAGCCACTATATAGAACAGAGACTGGGGAGGGACAGGAATAAAGCGGACAAGAGGAAGATAACGGTGATGACGAGAGGAAAAGAAAAGGAGGAGGGGGACTAAGAAGTGTGGAAGTGAAGAATCAGGCCGGGACACTTCTGCGAAGAAGTGTTGAAAAGGTTTACAAGTCATTGCACATTTTCCTCCAGCCAGTGTTACATTCATACTTTGAAGAGAAGCACTGTTGACCATTTAGACATTTTTTCTGGCATTTTCATTCAGATTTTCAAAGGTAAGAAGAAACTATACAAACAAACCCATCACAATATTACTGCACAACTTGTGTTGCATAAACTTTCTCCTCCTTACACTTGAATTGAACAGGGTCTTCATCATGCACATTTACCTCAATAGAAATCTCGTCGCTGGCTTGGGCTGTGTAGCGCTTGATGACGTGCGCTGCTGCGATAGCGGGGACGTTTAAAGACGCCTCTTCCTTTAGCAGAAACCGATTGCCATGATTGTCGATCTGAAAGACACCCACGATGCTTTGTGTAAAATCTGTTTACTTGAGAATTAGATACAGGCTTTGGAACTTTGTTAAAAATAGAAGACTAGAATCTAATACACTTTTAGGTATGATCGTGAATGATTTAAAACATCCTGCATAATGACACCAATGTGCCAAAAGAACTTTGGGAAAGTTTAAGTTGATAAGGAAATGCAGAACTGCACAGTTATTAGGATAACCACTACCTCTTTCTTTATCAAGTATGAAAACAGAAACGTATTTCTCTTTCTTTCCCAATAAGTACGAGATAGGTTGTTCGCAGTTACATGACTATAACAATATGCAGCATCCCCGTTGGAGGGAAGGAAGTAAAAAACAATAGATGAGATAGGGGGAAAGGCGATAGTTTAGGTGATATTCCCAGAGAACGTTTAAAATTTTTTTTTAAAAAGCTGAAGGTTTGAGATTTCAAAAGTAAAGAAACAGTCAACTATATAAACATAGCCACAGAAGCTCCATGATGTTTCTTCTGACTCCGCTCGTTCTGACTGTAGATGACCAACCATCTGTGGTGTTTAATAACCTCATGGATTCTCCGTTAGATCGAACTGAGCAACCATGAACACACAAATCATGCATCTGAACTAGGGCTGAAACGATTCCTCGAGTAACTCGAGTTATTTGTTTACAAAAAATGATCGAGGCGAAATCTTCTGCCTCAAAGCTTCTTTTAATTAATTTTAAAAGCGTGCATTATGTTTTTGCGCAATTATTTGTTGACAGTGTGCTTTTGACAAAGTGTGCTTCCGGATGCAAGCCGTCAGTAAACACCAACAAAGAAGTAGCGCTTCCGTCACCCAAAATGCGGAAGGAGACGCAAACAGTTAGCTGTGTATTAATTTGAGGGAGCGTTTGGTTGCGGGCTACAAAATGGAACGGAGCGATAAAAATATCAGCGATAAGTATCAGTAAAGGCTTATATGTTATGCCTGAGGTGTAGATTTTAAAACTTTTAGTTCTGAAAGTTTAGTTACCCTCCTTAGTGTTTTTGTATAATTATTTATTCCAATGTGTGCCTTAGTTTTTTTGATACTTAAAGTCATTTGAAATACCTTCTTTTTTTTTTTTTTGTTTTTGCATCTGAGAAAAGGCTTTAAAATAAGAATGTATGGCACTGTAATGCACTTAATTCATCTCAGTCAAAATTTAACATGTTTAATATTTTTGGCGGTCCTCGCGGAAGCTTGCGGACCTTGCAGAACTTCGCGGAACGTCGGTGGGCAATCACGGCGGCTCACGGTGCCTAACACCACATCTCACCGCGAGTCAAACCGCATAGGTGAGATAGGGGTATTAACTATTCTACATTTAAAAAATAAAAGTAGATTTTTCTAAAAAGAAAACCACTTATTCTTAGTTTTTCTTATATATTTTACATTGTTGTTTAATTAAGCAAAAGTACATTTTATCCGATTAATCGATTAGATTTTTGGTAGAATACTCGATTACTAAAATATTCGATAGCTACAGCCCTAATCTGAACAACGTCTAATAGCACTTCCTATATAGAAAATTAATTCCTGACTTTCAGCAGCAGTTCGCGGCATGCAAAACTGTGGACATGACGTCATGCGCGAACCACCTGTAGAGCATGAGGCACGCTGCTAGAACTGTGAATTTTAAGTTGAATCGTTTTGACTTTTTCGATTCAATTTGCTTCAACGGCACTAACGTTCAATGTCTGATTTGTCTCAAGCAGCAATATTTCTCACAGGTTTGGAAGTCTAAAAACTAATAATAAAAGTATTAAAAAAGCACTAAAATACTGCGATTAATTAACTGATTAATTTTTGTTTCATGCAAAGCTCCAATACTCCAGTCCAGTAGGTGGCGGTATTGCACCAACCACACCATAAACTTGAAAGAAGAAAAAGCAATACTCTCGCAAAATGTGAGTATTTGCATATTGATTTTTTTCTGAAAAAGCTGTGCTATATTTTTAAAGGATTTCGTCGATTTCCGTCCATTTCACTTTTGCAAGAACAATAACTAATTTTAACGTGTGAATTGATTCTAAATCAAATACTGACCCATCGATTCGATTCGCTCGACCAACAAAAGACTTTTTGAATCCTGAATTGATGAAATTGCACATGTGCGGTGTGATGTATTTCTTCCCCTCTTACTGTTAGTGGAGACTCCTTCCCTAAACGTCTCATTCGCATCTCTCTAGTATAAACTGCAATAACAAAATATCGCTCATGTTACTGAACAGAGTGGTACTGCTGCCGTACCTCCATCCAGGTGAGAACGGGCCCACAGTTCAGCTTACTGTCCACGATCACGGAGAGACGGCTCAGGTACTCAGACAGCATGGGGGCGAAGAGCTGAGGAGATAAAGAAAGTGAGACAAGGGATGAGATCGGAAGTATGAAAAAGTATGTAGAGAGCTTACAGTAGTATAATAAACATGAGAAAGCGAGCCAGTACTTAAATCATAATTATAAAAGTCACATGACCAAATACTGATAACATTCATCCAAGGTAAAAACAAGATAAAGGGGGACGGAAAAGGGTTCCATTTTACCTCCACTCTGTCCCTGATCTCACTAAGCGACGGCAGGGCTATGAGCTGGGAGTATCGCCGGTCATAGATGCACTGGTGCAGGTGAGCATCCAGGGTGCGAAACTCTTCGTATGTGCGGCGCACAGTCCACGTCTTACCCTGTATACAGGCAGGAGGAAAGGGAGTTGGACAACGTGTACAAAGACGGGAGGAAGAATTGCAAGAATTGAATGAGTGTGCATCAAACTGTCTAAAAGAGATGAAGAAATGATGGGGGAAAAAAATTATAATAAAAAATAAATATATATATATATATAGCTAAATATACAGTATGTACGTCAGCTTTTACCTGGCAGGAGACCTGCACGAGGAAGACGAGGTCTTTGGCATTGGCTGAGCTCCAGCTAGCATCATTTTGCTCGCTAGCAAACTGAAGCTGATAAGAAAACAATAAAATAATCACTTACACGCATGCACCTTCTGGTGAGATTTACTTTGTTGTTTTTTTGCTTTGATGTTTAAGAGTTTAAGTCCCTCTGAAAATCAAAAGTCAGTTAGAGGAAATGGGAAGATCCCTTGGCAAAACACCACCACGTACAGCTATCTGTTTCACATCCTTCTGGCACCTTATCAGCTTCCTCATAATTACCCATGCCTGTGAAGCTCTAATTAAGATTTCCTTTTTGTTTTTGTTTTAATTTATTTAAATTTATCTAGAACAGGACACCAAATAACGGAGTGGCATGTGTCTGAATTACAGCGCGGCATGATCTTACACGTTGGTGGAGCCATGGAGAATGCCTGGACTTGACTAAAACTGTGCAAAAACCTCCTCCTGAGTGGGAAAAATAACTGTAGCATAAACCAGCCTGCATCCAAAAAAAGAAAAGAAAAAAAAAGCAGAACGCTGGAATCCCCCGCTCTGAAATACAAGGAGAAAGTGGCGGTCGTTCTGGCGCAGGGCACGCCGTGTGAACAAAAGCGGCCCAAGTCAAACGTTTCCTCTAGCGCTCTACTCTGCCCTGCTGGGTTTAATGGGGAAGCCAGCGAGTTAGACATAATTGTTTTAAAGGGAGAAGAGGAGGTAATGAGACAAGAGTGAACTAATGAGAAGGAGAAAAATTAGAATGTGACAAAGAGATGAGGAGAAGACGAAAGAAGACACGAGAAGACAAGAACTAGAAAAGAAGTGGAAAGAGGAGACGTGATGAGAAAGGTATGAGGTAGAAGAAAAAGAAAGGAGATGAGAAAATGAAAAAAGAGAGTCAAGACGAGAGGCAGAGAAAGATTAAAAGAAATGAGACGAGAAGAAATGAGAAAAAGGAAAAAGAAAGAGACGTGATAAGAAGAGAAGGAACTAGAGAAAAAGTGCTGAAATCAGACATGATGAGCAGAGACAAGGAGAGACGAGAGAATAAGTAGACAAAAGAAATGAGACAATGAGAAGATATGCATAAAAAAGAGAGACAAGATAAGAAGAAGCAAGACAAGAAGACACGACACTAGAGGCGAAGTGGAAAGAAGTTGAGATGAGCAGAGACAAAAATAGGAATAAAGGGATGAGATGATCCAAGGAGATATGAAATCAGAGAAATGAGGAGACAAGAAGAGACAGAAAAGGCAAGAATTAAAGACACACTAATCCAATTTCAGATTTCTTTTTTTTTTTTCAGTCTGACCTACAGATATTACTTTTCACTAATTATGATTATATATATATATATATTTTCTAGGAGCTGTAATTGCCAACATTCGCAAAAATAATACTTGTAAATCTAAAATAAGAGGAATGATGGAGCACTTTGAACGATTGTTGTGTAACCTGCAAAGCTGTCAGACATAAGAATTAAAAAGTGAGAGTTGATCCGGAGTTGGCTATGGCTTTTTTCGAGTTTGAAGCAGAAGCTGATGTGCAAATTCCCAGATAACTCGACAATACTTTTAATGAAATATTCAGTTATGGTTATGTAATAAAACACGACTTGTCTTTAAATGACTAACATTTTCTCAAACTGGTTACACAAGGTTACAGGACTTTCTCGAGGTTACTGCTCAGAATATTTTTAAAAATCCAACAGGAAAAAAAATAATAAAAAAAGTGCAACAGGGCGGGTGAAGACTATCGCATGCTTCCTCTGAGACAAAAACCTTTTGAACTGCAGCACCTGCACTATTACAGGGGGCGGGAATAAATCACAGGCGCACATAATTGGCTAGTGCCAGCTACGATTGACGCAAGCGTGCAACCCGTCCTCACGAGAGCTCCTGGATACGGGTAGATACTGTATAGCGGGATTTAAGCTTGGGATCTCACTTGGCCCTGCATGAGCTATCGGCACAGGATCGGTTGATATCCGAGGTCGATCGAGGCCGAGATTTTTATCGAGGGTCGGACGATCTCTGGCGAAAATGGCTGAGAAGAGGGCCGCGAGATAAGATGAGACGCGAAGGCGAACGATAGCGTGCCAGGAGAGACCAGAAGTGAAGAGATGTGATGAGGAGAATAAATCGGAGAAAAGACGAGAGCAAACAAGAGATGAGGGAAGTGAAGATGACAGAACTGCACCACGACTACAAATCAGGCTTGCTTTTCTCATTTACACACCAAGATCCTGAATTTCTCTCATTTGATTTGAGTCATTTGATTAGGAGCGTTACCTCTGAGCGAGCTGTCTCGTCCTGAATCAGAATTAGTATCTTGAGAGAATAATGCTCATTTCTCCTATAAATATGAAAAGGGTTAAAGCAAGTTTAAACTATGTATGTGGAGATTTAACTGCAACGGATCAGTTGAGATTTTAAAACATTAAATAAAATTAAAAGTGTCACTATAAGGCTGTACACATACCGACGGTGTACATTAGAAATCATGACAGACCTCGAACCAAGAAAATGCATTCAGGACAAATGGAGTAGAAAAAAAGATTTAAAAAAAAGCACCGCTGCTCCTTCTCTTCAGTGCGGTGTTTGTGTACGCATGTGCGTGTGTGTCTGTGTGTCAGACACAATTCGCATCAGCAATGAAGATTCTACATTGCAGTGAAGTCTTCTTTTTCCTGAACCCCCCGCCTCGCCACATTTAGCCTCTAGGCCTGACATACTGCATCTTGATCTTGGTGACATTTGACTTCAGATATGTAGGGTTTTTAGGAAACGCAACAAAAAACTAAGCATCAGGAAGAATGCGTGATTATTCGAGAACTGTAAAGACTACTATTCGATATTCAGAGGCAATCCTGACGCATCTACAATACGTACACGTGTGCATTTGGAGCTGTGCGTGGACTTTAGCACTACCTCCATTTCCAATGCTCTTCCACAAACTTTGGTTTTCTACCGGAGGAAAACTTCAATGATGTACTGTAGCTTTAAAGGTACAATCTTCAATACAGTACTGTGTAAAAGGCCTGACCCAGGCTGAAAAAAGTGCCTAAAGGTACCAGATTAAAAAAAAAAATGACACAACAAACTTAGCAGCGACCTCATTTCCCCTCTCGTCTCACTCAGCATTCCTCATCACCAGTATACTAACTAATCACCGGCCACATCATCTGCACCCGTTTCTCACTGATTCACGCCTTTAGTTAGATGTTTTTCATCCTTGAATGATTCATAGGTCACTGTGTGGCTTAAAAAACACAAATTCCTCTGAACATGCACAGGTACAGAGACTGAAGTGCAAAAAAAAGGTCTTCAAGAAGCCTGGAGAACTTTTCCTTAGGACTACATTAAAAATACAATACAGTCTGAATGTTTGGAATAAAAATATGAAGAAATGAGGGCGGTCTCAAGACTTTTACACAATACTGTATACTAGGATAATGCTAATTCCTAAAAACAAAAGAGTGAAACGTTTATTTTCTCACTCACACGTTTCCAGTCATGTTCAATGTCAGTTAATGTGTAACGGCACACACGTTCAAATTCATATCGTTCGTGTAGAAGAAGTTCAGTTGAGTGCACCATCTGATTCTTGTGAATACAGTCTAGCTGTAACTAGTGAGCGTAGGAGTGTGTTGGTATTTTATATCATAATAGACGTGCTCCCTATTTACTCTGCCGATAAAGAA
>JAOVVA010000027.1:12583548-12609194 GCA_028565275.1 Leiocassis micropogon | reverse complement strand
TAACTAGTGAGCGTAGGAGTGTGTTGGTATTTTATATCATAATAGACGTGCTCCCTATTTACTCTGCCGATAAAGAACAGAAATGCGCAGCGCTGACAAATAATGTAGGAAGAAATGACACAGTGATTTTACTACTCCTATTGTTTTTTTGTTTTTTTTTTTAAGAGAAAACAAGTACCTTTATGTGCATTCCTTATACGGTCTGTCTGTACACAAGTTCAATTCAATAGTAGTTAATTATCTAGGAGATGACGAGCATGATGCTAAGGAGCATATCGGTAAACTTATCGGTACAATAATGGATTTAAATATTTTAGAATCAGTTTCAAAGAAGAAGAGTATGCTTTTTTTTTTTTATTCTGAAATCATAGCCAAAAAAACTAAAAACTTCTATGAAGAGATGTTAATATTGTAAACAAAGGGTAGCATAAGGTAAACATATCTTAAAGTCATCATCACTCATTCATCAATCATCATCTATACCACTTATCCTGTACCCTCAGGAGACTTGGGGCTTGAGGCGACCCTGGATGGGGTGCCAATCCATCACTGGCTCACACATACACATTTACACACTGTGGGCAATTTGCGATTGGCAATTAACCTAATCTGCAGGAGGAAACCGGAAAACCCACCAAGCACGGGGAGAACATGCACAGAGACCCTTGTCTTTTTGTCTCCTACAACTTGAAAATCTTTCTTTTCTTTTTTTTTTTAACGGCATGCCAGTTTCTATGGCTATATTCATAGCGAGAGTCATTCTTGTTACTGAATATTAAAACTAGATAAGATGTTAAAACTTTAAACTGTAACTTTAAAACTACACTTGGATTTACTTGTTTAAAAACTTTTTTTTTAAGTTTCAACAGAATAAAACAAGTTCAAAGTAAAAAAAAAAAAAAAAAAAAAGAGTTACAGTCAAATCAAATCTGTTTGATGGACAGAAGGGTTCTGCATGATAAACACGGTGGTGGATTTTCTCTTGACAGTAAAAACATGTGTGTAGCTTTTGAGTGAACTATTCTGCATCTTGTATAAGTCACTTGATCCCAACGATTTTTAAAATGAAATGCATGTCTTGATCCAACATCAGGGTTTATTTCATATAGTTTATTATTTAAGCATTGGTCCCATTCTTATCACCATTTATTTTTGATGTATTCATTTAAAACTGGTTTTAAGTCTGTGAAGGGTATAAAGCATTTGATTGGGTTTTTTTTTGGCAGTTTTGTCTGCTTTCTCATTACCTGGGATTCCTGAGTGATCAGTTATCCAACAGAAAACTATGTCAGAATTATTGGCTTCTAAGAATGATAACTTGGTTAGGATTTCCACGATTGTTGGATGATCTGTTTTTATATTTTCTGATGCTTGGAGACATGGTTTTGAGACACACTCCAGTCCATTCGGTGGTGGTATTGCACCAACAGCACATAAACAAAAAAAGCAGAAGAAGCGATGCTCTTTACAAATGCGAGTATTTGCAGAAGATGGAAGAAGATTGTATTTTATTTTATGTATTTATTTGCAAAAATTGTGCTATATTTATGAAATTTAGCAACTGGAGCAGGGGTAGATCAGTGGTTAAAGCATTGGAATACTGATCGGAAGGTCGCAGGTTCAAGCCCCCCACCACCACCAAGACGCTACTGTTGGGCAAGGCCCTTCGAGATAACGATGCAAGTTGCTCTGTGAAATACTGTAAATGTAATTGAACTGATTCTGAATAGGAAACTGAGCCATCAATTAAATTGCATAATCGATTAAACCATGCAGCTCTACTGAACGGGGGATGGTTGACTGAAACATAATGAGCTCAACAGCCGAAATAAAAGCTCAGGCGCTCCAAAATACAAGAATTACATTCACACAGGCTTAAAATTAGGTCAGCATGACTCACCCTGCTGATGTTCATAACTCTAAACCAATAGATTTGCTTACTCAAACAAACCTGTGTCCTAAAAAAAGACATGCTGTATTAGGCAGGTAGCTGGCGCTTACGCTAGAACAGTGAAGAGATCACCAGCAGGGTGTGTAAGGGAAGTGGTAGCAAGAACTATCTGCTCGCACTGTTCAGACATCTGATGCCCACAAAAAAAAAAAAAAAAAAAAAACTTATCATACTTTTCATGACTCCATCGTGCATCAGTTCAGCTCGCAGCTTCCATGTTACATGGTGCATATCTGAGTGAATTAACCCGGTAGTAGCCGAGAAAAGCATCACACAGACCATGTATCGCTGTGAGCGAAACAGACCCGTAAGAAGAAAAGTTCCATAGAGCTATAAATGTCTCCTCAGAACACCTAACTCATAACCAAGGCTGTTAAAGCTTACCTCAATTGAACCAAAGTCGACGTTGTCATAGTGAAAGTGGGCACAGTCGGTGAGCTTCGGGAAGTGGCCTTTGACGACAGACAGCCTGAGATCGAAACCAGAGAACAAATGATCAGGTGAAAAAACAAAACCAAACCAAACAGTTGAGCACACAATCCTCTAGGGACTGAATGTCAAATTAGTTTCATACTGCCTTGTGCATTTTTATAGACGATTACAGAAATATTTACCTCATTAGATTAATGTCCACTATCATAATTTGATTACATGCAGAAAAACATTTACCAAAAAAAAAAAAAAATCATATTGTGGTTTGCTTAGATCACATTCGATTCAACTAATCAGGCAAATAAATAGATTCCATTAAACCAGAGTCTCTCTCTCTCTCTCTCTCTCTCTCGCTCTCCGACATCATGGTTGATTCAATCAAAACCATAAAAGGTTTTTCAGAAATCCAACATCAAATTAAGAGCTTGATAAAAAAAAATAAAAAATTTAATTAATTAAATCTTGTCCTTAGATTTAGATTTTTAGGGAAAATAAAGCTCATCACTCTTTCCAGCATAAAGGAAAAAAATCACAAACAACATGTCAATTGTTCAAAAAATTTTTTTTAAGAAAATCCATTTTTCTGTTAGCACAAACCATAAAACCTTCTGATTGTGCAGGACATGTTATTTACTTGTCTGTGATTTATTTATTTTCATTTATTTGGCTACATTGCTGAAAATCCCAATCCACCATTATTAAAGTTTATTATTATATCTCAGCTACAGTTTGTTTTATACACTGATCAGTAACAACATTAAATCCACCTGCCTAATATTGTCTAGATCCCTCCCCTTTCTGTCACCGAAAGAGCTCTGACCCATAAAGGCATGGACGCCACACGAGCTCTGAAGGTGTGCATGGATATTTGACACCAAGACGTTCCTTTTAAGCTTTGTAGGTTGGCGCCTTCATGATTTGAACTTGTTTATCTAGCACATCCCACAGAAGCTCAATGAGATTGAGATCAGGGGAATTTGGAGGCCTGGTAAGCACCTTGTCCTCTTTATGTTCCTCAAACAACTTTTGTGGGTGTGGCTGCGTGCATTAAATTGCTGAATGAGACCATTGCAATTAGTGGACACAGCTGCCACGAAGGAGTGTAGTTGGTCTGCATCAGTGTTTAAATAGATGGTTTATATGGAAGCGTAACATCGACATAAATACGAGGATCCAAAGTTTGCCAGGAGACCATTGGCCAGAACATCACACTGTATTTGCCGCCTTTTCATAGTGACTTCCGCTTCCCCTGGAAAGTGATGCGCACATGCCAGTCTGTCCGTATGATATAAAAGAAATTAATACTGTAATTAATCGGATCAGCCCACCTTCTTCCATTACTCGGACAGTCCTGATATGCTCTTCTGTGCGTTCGGACAAGACGAGTCGGCCTTCACATCAATAAGTCTTGGGCAATCATGACCCTGTCATTGGTTCACCGGCTGTCCTTCCTTGGGCTACGTCGGTAGGTACCTGCTGTGCACTAGATGCTTTGACTCAGTTGTCTAGCCATCATAATTTACCAAAGTCACTCAGATCCTTACATTTGCCCATTTTTCCTCTTTCTACCACATTAACCTTAACAACTGACTGTTCACTTGCTGCCCAGTATAACAGGATAATCAAATGTTATTCACTTTTCCTGGCAGCGGTTCTGATATATCTCTCTCTCTCTATACCAAATCATCTTCCTGTTCTTCCGTCAATGGGTTCTTGACGGAGGAGGGGTGCAGGCTCTCTGACATCCACAGAAGGCTACAGAATCGTTACGGAGATGACATCATTGACAAGAGCGCAGCCATGCGCACAGATGGAGGAAGAAGATTAAAGAAGGGGAAACCAACACTGAAGATAAACCACACAGTGGGAGACCTTCAACTGCAACCACTGACACGAAACGAGTGCAAGTCTGAATGTTTTTAAAGGGGTTTCGAGAGTGTGGCTCAATGATGGTGCAAATGCATGGCTTGTGATGGAGACTATGCCGAACAGAACATTTATATAAATTATGAATTACTCTAAAACACAAGCATTTTTATTAATGTCAGTTAATAATAATAATTTAAAAAAAAAGTTATGGCCACTTGTGCATTACTTTTTCTACAGCCTTTATATAAATAAAAAAAAAAAGTATGACATGGTGACGTTTAATAGATGTAAATTATTTTTTATTAAATTAATATTAGAATTATAATTCATACATGAAATGTGTAATCTTTGGTAAGTTGCTTGTAAAACACCAGTCTCTGTGCTCAATCTGCCACATTATGTAGTTAGACACGTGCTAAAAGAGAAGTGCATGTTACAGTTGATACAAACTCATCTCCGTAGAGGCCTTTCAGCATCGACATGCATGCAGGACTAGAACAAATTCATGAAGCCGTGAGTCATATTTGCATATCCCTATCAGTTCTGTAAAAGGAAGCGAAACTAAAATACTTCCTGTTTTAGAATTCAGAGCAGCTCATTGGGGAGGAGATCGTTTTGGACTCGCTGTGCATGCAACTAACCCTGGACACACACAGTCACTCAGCACCTGGAATGTGTTATGTTTTATTACAGGTTAATTCGTTTTATTGATGCAGAACAAACAACGCCAATATGCGTGCAAGTGAAATAATAATAAACTGAGTCTTCCTGTTTACAGATCCTTAAAAATAAGTGGGAATTGTGATTTTGGAATTGCAATTTTGGAAGCAAACTCTGGGTAGCAAACTTCAGTACTGTTGTTGCACCAACCGAATTGCTTTGATACCATCGAGTATCGAAAAATGGCGCGTCATTCTGTCCAAAATTTCAATACTTAAGGAGTAAATTTCAATGAGGCAGCATGCTGATTACACCACTCGGAGACGGGCCTCGTGTTGTATTTTGAGAGGCTTGAGAGTTGTGTAGTTTTATTGTATAAACGTCTACACACTCGAAAGTGTGACTCCATCCGGGATAATTCTTCCAGAGGCCCAGGTAACATTGGTCCGACGGCATTGGTCGCATCCCTGGCTAAAAACAGTCGCAGTAGTTAATAGTTCCTAAACATCATTCAGATACATTTGTACATGTCTACAATTGTCTGGGGTTGCATGTATAGCTGCTACTTTGACTTTTACCCAAGTGTTGTTCAATATATACCTTCCCAGCAAACATTTGTACGCTTGATGACCGTTGATGACACCCGCTGTGAATCAGATAACGTCCGTTCAACTTTCATTTTGGAACTGTTTTTCAACCATGGCGGGACGTGTTGGAGGGACGTCATTTCAAACGGCCATCAAACGTCGAGACGTTAGCTGGGGTATGATGCAATATACACAGAAAGGACACCGCTCTCCAGGCCCGACAAGATGACAAAATTAATAAAACGCGTGTTATGAGCGGAAAGTTGCTCCGTGTTCGAATACAAGAAGAAAAAAACACAGCTGTCTTCCACTCATCATTTAAGCGTGCATAACTTTTTAAAACTTTCCTTAAATTCTCCACCAGCAAACGCCCCTCATCCAATATGAATGAGAACAGAGCTATGACTGGGATTTCAGCAGGTACCGTTAACATGAAGGGTGGTGAGCATGAACGGTGAAAGGCTTCGTTCATTCCATTTACATTATTGCTATAGCCATGTGAGCTGTAGAAAGCAGTTCCACAAAAATGTTCTGTTACATATTGCGATTCTTTCATGTGGCAATTCACGGATCGCCACACAGACTTTAAAAAGGAATTTAAAAAAAATAATCTATTTTGTTTTATGTATATTTGCATTTGCGGTGTCAAAATGTTTCCGTTTCTCTATAATACTATATGGTGTGTCCTCTAAACTATTCACACATTGGCAGACAGCACAGCATCCTGTACGGTAGGAGGAGGTACCCACCTCGTTCAATCAAACAGGAATTTCATTCAGACTCGACTGGTTTACTTTACTATTTCAACTGCTATTAGTTGAAGTGGTAAATAATTAAGATATATAAATAAATGTAGCCACTTAAGTGCTTTAGTAATGACAAATGAGGAGAGAAAACCTGTTAAGATACTAGAGTAAAAAACTCATAGGCAGTGTGATTATTATAAGTGTAAAATAATATGTGGTATACCCCAGGTGTCTAATTTAATCAGCCATAACATTACAATGAAGAAAAAAAACTTTATTCCCCGGTTCCCCTTGTGCCACCAGGACAGTTCTTCCCCCTCGGGGTATGACTCCCCATGACCTCTTGGGTTTGGCTTTCTGGCACCACTGGGTGCTGTGGGGTTGCAGGCTGGAACGTTCTTGTTCATCAGGAGCTACCAATGGAAGCTTGATCGGACTGGGGTGTAGGAAATTTGGAAGCTGGGTCTGCGGCCTTGGGTTCTTTGCCACGAAAGTCTGTGGTGCACTGGGTGTTCTAGTGCCTTTTCATTGTGACCAGCATTGACTTTTTTTCTGTGAATTGTGCTGCAGTGGCTTTTCTTTGGGATCAGACCAACCACGCTTGTCGTGGTTCCCACAGGTAAAAAAAAAAAAGCGATCCTTAGGTATCCCATGATCCAGTCACCAGTTTACTGGTATATAATTGATAATCAGCGTTGATGCTATGTGGGTCCTACCAGTTTTTTTTTTAGTTTACTTACCTACACACCTGGTTCAATTAGCAAATTTCAGAGAATTTATTTTAGAGAAGGTTATTTGAGTAGAATCTAAAAATATTAGGCTGGCAGTGTAAGCTTACCTCTACAGAACTTGACCTTTGATTAAGTTGAAGGTGGGTAACAACTCACAATACAAAAATCATAACTGGAGCCCACAGCAAATACTCAAATACATTTTCTTTTCTACATCAAATACATTTTCTTACCTTTTGCTCATCTTCCCCTTCAAGTTGGCAGTGGTGCCAATGGAGCGGTTGGCGGGCTCCCCGGAACTGTCCAGATTATCTGTGCTCCGAGCCTGTTGAGAGAAAAGAGGACGCAGGGGTATATCAGGCAGTAAAGTTTACTGTCGTACTGCATGCTGGTGTACGGAACCAACTCTCCACAATCACACACATGCATGCACTTCCTCTTGAACGTTACCTACTAAGGAAATACAGTTTGTTAAGCCATTGCCAGAGTCACTGACTTCTCCTAAACTTTTAGTTGGTTTTTTTTTTGAGAGAGAGAGAACCTGAGAGAGAGAGAGAGAGAGAGAGAGAGAGAGAGAGGGAGAGAGGGAGAGAGGGAGGATGAACTACAACTCCCATATCACTGGCAGCACACAAACTGGATTTGCTCTCCTGGGAAGTCTGGGCTATTTTCCTTCCTCTGTTTTTCGAGTCAGCCACAGTAGCACAGATTAGACCACAGCAAGAAAGCACAGAACAAATCAGCTAGAGGGAGATTTGATTTTGCAAGAAAGTTAGACATAAGCCGAGGTTTGAGCCGAATCTACTTTGCCAACATCAATACTCCATTCACATAGCTGGTTTCATTGCTGGGAATATTGTGCCGCTGGTGTGTCTCAGTGTTCTCTATGAAAGGAGCAGAGGTGGAATCATGGTTCGTAAGTGAGATGAGGTGTGTGAAAAAGGAGTAACACACACCCTCACCCCACCCATTGGGGCAGAACAGGGGTCTGAAGTTTTTATTTGTGCAAGGTGTGCAACCTGCTGTCAAGAGGTTTCACCAACAGTAAACAGTTCATCATCTTTTATATAGAGCAGATCAGATCTTTTATACACACCACACTCGGGTGCTAAAGCTGTAGGACAATGAACTGAGGAATCAGCAGAGATTGAGACGGATCAGCAGAGCCAGGCTTTTATTTCTAGATCACATGTAAAATATTTAAGTGTTTCAGAGTGCAACTGACGGCACTGTGTTCATTCTAGCATTAAGAGATGCTGGAAAATGTCAAAAATAACCTTTTCCCAACAAATCCCGCCTTCCGTGTCATGACTGGTTATACAAGAATCCGGCTCAGTTTGTGACTGGTTAGGTTAAAAAAGCTCTGAAATAAGAGCCAGTCCTACAGAGCGAAGGTGGGACTCGGGTACGCACCTCTGAGCAGAGTGCTGCATTTGGTGAGAGATTTACATGTGCATGGCTAGCACCTTAACACTCAGTTTACACTTCTTTGTTGTTTTGAAAGCAATGGCACGCGAGGTGTTTACCACAACTCTGCAATATTCGGAGAAGGGGGGGGGGGCAAAAACCCAGTGTTGTAGCATTACTAAACAGCCTCATTAGTAACTTTTTTTATTTTGATTATTTTGATTATGAGTCTCATCTGTAGTCTCACTCACTTGGTATATATTGGTTTAACTAAACTGATGCTTATGAAATTACAGATCAAAGTTCACCTAGATAGAGAGAGAACGAAATGAAAGCAACCACTGCCGTAAACAACTCATGTCCTGTGTCCTTTCCCCTTCAATGAACAGGGTTTTTTTTTTAGTACGTGTTTGGTTTGACACTATTTTAGCTGAAACAGCAGCTACCGCTCTTGCTTTGCCCCCCTTGCTTTACAAAAGATCTGAGCATGCAAGATTGTTGTCTGATATTTTTTACCTAGTCATAAATCCTGAATGTGATTTAACTTTGCTCCTAGGTTGATTTGATATTCTCATTCAAAACACTAAAGCTTTGCCCTTTGACTCAGTTTGAACCTTGCAGACCGTTTCAGCAGCTTGTGTCTAGAAAAATCCTCTCGCCCACAGCCCAAAATACGCAACATGTATGCTAGTTGTGGTTTACACCTTAATTACCTATTTAGACAAACTCTCCTGAAAAGGAAATGCACCAGGATGTGATTCAGAAAGTCAAGAAACTGAGATTTCTGATACAACGTAAAAAACCCGTTATTGAGACACATCTATGTTGCATCATACCGCGCCACGCAGATCAACATCAACAGGCAGCCTTTAAGCAGCTGATTCGAGCGTTGCTCAGTATGAGATCAGCGCAGGATGTGCACTTACAGCCCCGGGGTGACAGGATTAGAATGCGGCTTGCGGAGCCTCAAGCAGGCCTCGCAGATGAGTGTTATGCTATTCTTGACAAAGGAAGTGCATCATTAGTGTTGCGTTATGACGTTTATGCACATTTAACACTGGTTTTGGCCACCACTTAATGTAACCTGGCTGAACTGAAGTTGTCAGAAAGGTTGTTGGGTTTTTTTTTTTTTCCCCAAATGGTGTCATGTGGGCAAAACTTCACATGTTTATGGATGGGTTGTGCGAACTAGGCTGTTTCCCCTCAGGGTATCGGCAGCTCTATGCGAGAGCTCATACAATTTCCCTACAACTCAGTCCAGTCACTGGAGCTTTCTGAGAAGAAAAATATTAAGCCTTTAAGCAGCATAATTTCAATTATTAGTTAAAAAAAAAAAAGCAGATCATAGAAAGTCAGTAATGTGTGCAAGCTAAAATAAAAAAAAAGAAAAGAAAGAAAGAAAAAGAAAAAGGAAATACCTGTCTCACTTACCGGTAAAGCCAACTGCATCACACTGGGCAAGGAGAAACCTTTAAAGACGGTCAATATAAAGTTTTAATGTCAATAAAAAGTTTTTACCCTCTTTCGTTACAACGGCTCAAAGTGACAATTAGCCGCATTGCACATTTACAAGCAACGGCAAAGTCTGACACTCCTTCAGTTTTGTACAGTTAAGTCGTAAAGTTTGACATCGACCGCGTTCCAGCGCATCCCGGCTCTAGTTTACGCTTTAGGGAAAGACCACAAATGAGCGAACAGTACGTTACCTGTCCCAGCACATCCGAGGGTAAACTGATTATAGCTGTTGATGGATCTGATACAACAGAACCGGCTGATCGGCTTGTCATTCACAAACAGTTTGTTAGGCTTGTATACCCGAATTTGCATCACATGCCATGTTTTTGTTTTTTTTCTTTCCCCACTCATACGGAAGTAGAGCAGGTTGAAGGGATAAAATGTCCCTACACAAAGTCTATACTTCACCCTTTCACTCCCAGCTCTTCATCCCTAGCGCTATATTCCCGACGACACTTAAATGCCTAAAAGCTTCTGAATACGGTAGATATTTCTCTCTAAAAATGGCTAAAATGATCACATCTCTGCCTGTTTTCATTGTGGCTCTAGCAACAGCCGAGGTAACAGTACTCACAACGAGAGAGACAAGAAATCAATTCCAGCCTGGCAGCATGCCAGACTCTAGACAAAATGCTCCAGTTACATTCGTCTTTATGTATCCGTAGCTTGGAAAAATTGCAAATCAGTTTGTAAAGCGAGTTAGGAGTTCATACACGGTGGACGGAGCACGGAATTTCCTACAGAAAAGAGAGGAACCACACACACCCTCCGGATAACGTTTTCACAGGAAAGGTCTGATGAGCACTCGGTTCAGTTCTTTCATTCGCTTCGCTTTATTCGTGTCAAGCGCCATGGGAATCATTTCGCCAAATGGTGTCCGTTAATGCGCCTGGAATATCCCGCATCTGTGCACTGGAACAGGGGATATTTTTCTTAGCAACATTTTTCTCAGCCTCCGTTGCCCAAGCAGAACAGGAATAGAGGGTGAAATAAAATCCAGCTGGCACTTGCGACTGTTTCCAAAATGCATGGCAAGGGGATGGGACTGGGATGCGAAGATGCATTGTGCAGACAATAGTTTAGCAAATTTACTCCAAACAATTTGACATCCTCGAATAAGCGAAGTGCTGATGTAGAGAACACGACAGCTGGCTAGAAATGTATCGTGCCAACGCGGTTATGATCACTCCTAAGAAGCCATAGGTTTAATACTAACAAACCCATCAAGCACGGGGAGAACGTTCAAACTCCATGCACACAGACCCGGCGCGAGAATCGAACCCAGGACCCTGGAGGTGCAATAGCTCTGGTATATGTTAAAGGAATCAATCATTCAATCTCACACCATTTACCAAGTTTACCGAAGTCTGAATCAACTCCGAATCAAAAAACTGCCCCACAAAAGATGGATTGAATTGCATAACCAAATACGCCTATCCAAATACAACTAATCATCAAATACAACACATCTAATAAATAATGTATCTTTTGTATATTTTCTAGCATAATTATGATGATGTAATTGCCCCCAACTTCACTTGTTGTTGGTAATTTTGTAATTGACCAAACTATTTTTTTAACCAACATGCCAGGCCTTAGTGTAAGCAGGCATCCTGCAGTACGTGCAGTAACCCCACACCCCTTAAGTGTGGCAGGCTCGAGTTTCTCCGTCAGGCTTTGTGGTGTGGAGGATTACTGGAATGTGTCTTCACCAAACAGCTGCTTTGAAGAGGTTTCATGGAGCTAAACTGAAACAAAACAAGATACCAAGTGCATTGTAGATCGGAGCCCTAAGATTAAACTATACTCATATGGCAGATCATATTTTCTATAGAAACGCACAGAATTATAGCACCTTCATAAAGGCTAGCAGCATGTAGCACATGTCTCACCAGAACAAGAACAATACGGCAAAATGACTTAAATTTAACAATACTAAACCAAAACATCACACACACTAAATTAATAATCCAGAACCACTGTACAACTATCCATCCACTCTCACTGCCAATGAGCTACGTAATAACATTTAACCTCAACTAGGATTGGTCCTTGAGTGTTACCTTGAGCATCCCTTTCTTCCTGAACATTCTGAAAGGCTTGGGGCTAAGGTCAGACGTCAGAAGAATTGTCCATGACCGCTTCGTGATCCACCTTTTGTCGTCATCTCTTCATGCATCTCCGCCATTGTTACTTTATGCACCATCGTCCGTATTGCATTACGTGATCCGAGGCATGCTTTATTTCGTAATTGTCTATTTCTGCGGGTGCATTTTTTCCCCTTGTTTAGAAAAGAAATAAGGAGAAGTTTTCCTTCACTCGCTACTTGTTGCTGTCAACACCACGCACCCAGGCACCTGTTGAATATTTGATGTGGTGAAGTGCGATCTGAACTGGGGTCAACGCCACAATCGTGGCTTCTCAGCTGTTCCGGGTGAAATGAGGTGGAGTCGCTCATGTGACACTTTACTTGCTCTGGAACCCAACAAATAGACATAAACGTCCGAAGACACTTGAATCGAACTCTGACTGCATTAAAGCCAGATCTTATTCCCAGGATCCTTGGGGAAAATGTCCGCTCAGACCTTCTGTGACTGGGATAGAAAGTCTGGCAATATCGCCTTTTACAACTAATTTCAGGAATTTCAGAACAATTCAAAATTGTTCACTCTATGTTTAAGCCTTTTGCACATTTATGGACATTTTCACATTCATGCACCTTTGCACACTCCCCGGACATTTCTATTTAAATTCTCTGTCAATTTCCACAACCGTTTCTATATTTTCCATATTTGTACAGCCAAATCGTCTATATTTTGTACAGCTAAGTTTTTAAAAATATTTTTTATATTTTATTTTTGTTCTTATCTTTTATATTTTCTACAGCTAAAGTTTTTCAATATTTTATTCTAATTTTATTCTATCATTTATTTCTTATTGATAATCTTGTTTTTTTAAGGTCATTGGTGGTCATATAAGCATTTCAATGCATATCGTACTGTGTATGACTTGCGTACGTGACGAATACAATTTGAATTTGAGGTTTAAGTTCATTTTTATTAATCACTCAGAAGCTCTGGTTATTTTCTACAACAGCGTGTCTTGGACAATTGTGCAGTAAAAATTCTCCCAACCACTACAACCAGTTGTTGGCATGTGTGATCTCATATATGCGAAAGAGGGCAGATACTGTAGGAATTTCCTCGGAGTGTGTTATGCTGCTCTGAGGCACAGCATGAACAACAGGGTGAAAGGACGTGGAGGTTAGCGCAGCATAGTTTTTAGAAAGTAACTGTCTGCCCCACCCTCCCCTTTTGGCAATTGGTGTATTACAGAGAGTGGAAATTGGCAAAGGCTGGATTGTTTCACTGACGTTCCACTAGGGATGTCGATTAATCGATAATTGATCATTTGCTATAATGAATGTAAATTATTAACCGATGATGTTTGTTTTGCATAATGTTTCTCACTTGTACACCACAAGACGTGCACTTACAAATCAGATGATGTACTGTATAATATTTGATATTGTACTTTAAGCTGCCTTGAGTTTGTCTTAAACTATTAAGTTTGTCGGGCTTCATTAATATGTCTTACATAACTAAATTGTGTTTTTCCACTAAAATTTTGAACTGAGAAAACAAAAGTGCATCTTATGTTATCACTTATGATTATTTGATTAGTGATTAAGTAAAAAAAAAAGGGTGCAAAATTTGCAACTGTGTGTTCCATGACATTAAACAAAAAGGATACAACCGACAACAAACGGTGTTTACATACTGCAATTTATGAATGGATATATGAATAAGAATGCAGCAATTACAAAATACTCAAGTTTGTGGCAGTAATTATACCTAATAATAAAACTAATCAACCTAGTAAATAATTTCTATATAGTGCAATAGAGTCTGTTAAAAAAAAAATGGTGAAACTGAAATAAAGTTAGCTGCAGATATAAAACAAGAATTCAATCTTTCAATCTTTAGTCCCCTTAATCAAGCTGTTCTACGTCCTCAAGTTCCCAGTATAAACCACTTCCATTCAATGATGCACAGAATGCTAAATATACTGTACACAAAGCTCTATAATCCTCAGAACGGGCCCATATAGAGAACCTGGTAGTGCTGCTACAGGACAACTGTACATTCTGGAGGGATTAGACAGCACACTGCAGAAGCACAAGCACAAATGAAACTCACAAATGACAAACATGCACCCACACACACACACACACACACAGAGACACATCACACAAATACGTGGAGACAAACATGCATATCTACAGGCATGAGCAGGTCTGGGTTCAAGTTTCAGTGAGACAGCAAGTGAACCTTTATCAATAAAGGCGAGTCACTCTAACGTCATCGATTCAGGAGAATTGTTAGTTTAAGGGTGAAATCATATCCTGTATATTATGAATGCCAAAACCTGGTGTCCAGCTAAGAAGTTTGATCAAAAATAAAAATACAATTTTATGCTTATTTATTGTATATTTACAAACAGTTGCTGTAAGCACCTGGATAAGAGAAAAGCTGGTGGTATATTAAACGAAGAAGGATTTAAAGCATCAGTTCATTAGGAGCAAATGAAAATTTGCAAATACTGTATAATTCCTGAACACCAGTTCTGAATTACCCCCCCCCACTTTTTCCCCCCCACCCCCCATGGAATCAAAATATCACATTGTCTCTTGAGTCACTCGACAGAGTGGCAGTTCATGTCCTGGTCTTCTCTTGCAAAAACACGCCCAAGGAAACCAAAAGTTATTCTCGGTTTCTTATCTTGCGAGAATTAAACCGACACCGTATCTCTCGGTTTCTTCCAAACATTATCCTGCATTGCCAGACATGCCGACGTTGCTGACAAGACAATCCCAGCAACCGAATTTTACTATTAAAATGTTAGTAGGAAAGACGGATCTTTTTTTTTTTTTTCCTATTAAAGATATGTGCCAAGACTTAGAAAACACCAAGGTCCAAGTCTCTACTTAATAACTAGTGGGGTTTTTTTTTTTTGGTTTTTTTGCCGTTTCATCCAACTGTTTACTATTTTCTCACAAGAATCCATAAGATCAGATTTCACCTAGATTAGGTCTAGATGAACATGGACCAAAGTGAAAAGAAGAGCTTTATGGACGCAAATGTGCGTTTCACACAGTGCATCATTTCCTCACTGAAAATTGCCTCTTCGGTCAGGAAAGTTTTATATAGCTGCTTCTTATTAAGCTCTCTCCAGCATTGTCCTAGTTGGAAACTTCTAAATGCTGTGCTTAAAACTGTATGCAATAAATGTCCGCCCATTCCGCAGGGTTCTTTGTTGAGTCGCTTGTCATTTTGCTCTTTCGTCGTTTAAAGTACACCACCAGCTTTGTGTAATTTGCTAACATGTTGACATTTACCTCTTTAACCAGCGCTTTTTTTTTTCTAACTTTATAACTAATAAATTGGAAAAACGCAGATTACTATGCCGACAAGTCGAGTTTCGCTTGGTTCAGTTGCTGATCGTGACTTGCGAGCTGTTGAACTCCAGCCTGCTCTCATGGAGTACATGTGAAGAGGAGGGTACACTTACCAGGCATTTCTGTCAGGCTCATTGCTCGCATAAACACGACGCATTTCCGAACCCAGTGGGGTCCTGACACTTGGCACAAAAAAAAAAGGGAGAATAAAGGCTATTTTAATGCCATAAATCTGACTGTGAGATCAAGACAAAAGACAACAACTGGAGCCATCAACCTCTTACAGACACCAGCAATGAAAAAGAATTATACCGGGAAATCATCATCACCAATGTAATCATTCTGCTGATTCAGTGTGTCGCAGTTTTAAGCAGAAATTGCGTCATAAGGAAAAGAACAGGAACAGGAAATGTACAGTGATTATGGCTGAAAGTCTTCTTACTGATAAAAGACCACAACAAACCAAATGGCAAGGTCTGGATACTTAGACACTGTTGGTTTTCATGACTCATTTCTGTACAGTATATAACAGTACGATAATAAAAAATCATAATTGCAGACATTCTGCGCATTTAATCTTTCAATTTGATTTATCTCAATTGTACTGTACAGCTTTATTACTTCTATACGATCCATATAATCCAAGCACCATCCAAGAGCTTTGGTTCACGTGCATAAAAAGCTAGAACAGAGGAAAAATGTGTTCTTAGTGCCTTTGACCGTGGCGTGGCTGTTGGTGCCAGACAGGGCTGTCTGAGCATTTCAGAAACAGCTGATATCCTGGGCTTTTCACCTACAACAGTGTCTAGTATTTGTACAGATTGGTGACGAGGCATCTAGTGAGAAAAGCTTCTGTGGGCAGGAAATGTCTTCTTCATGAGGAAAGCTAAGAAACAAAGTCTTAGTAAATAAAATAACCACTCTTTATAACTGTGATTAGCGGAAAAGCATCTCGCAACACTAGCGATGAGCGGGAAATTTTTTCCCCACAATGTTTCATGATTGTTTGTTTGGCAATGCATGTATTGATACAATGACTCCAGTCATCTTTTCTTTTCTTTCCATTTATACATGTTTGCATTTGAGGTTAAAAAAAATGTTGCAGTTCCTCTATAATACTACACATGCTACTGTATAAGCTACTCACACACGGACACATCATCCTGTGTGGTTGGAGCAAATTATTTGATAATGCTCAAAACTCAGTATTAGTGCTGATTTTATTATCATTTTTTTACGTTCGTAACCATGTAAAATTCATGTTGCAATATCTTGACAATTTTGCATTTCAGAATAATACACTTTTACAGGTTTATGTCTTTTCATGTGAAATCTAAATTGGCCAAGTTTCATCTGAATGACAGTTAAGATCATTGAATTTAGCATAGAATTTAGTATTTAGCAAATACTAAATATTTGTTTCAAATACAAAAAAAATATATTTTTATCCGATAAAAATAGAAATTTGTATGCATATTTACAAAAAAAACGAAGCATGGATTGGTAGATAAGAAGCGTTATGTATTATGAAGAAATGCTGTTATATGATCCTATTATTTTTTTATTCACTTTTTGACCTACTGTAGGTGAGACACTTTTTTTTTTCTTTTGTTTATAATTGTACCAAAATCTGAAAAGAAAAAATTTATTCTACCTTTGCACTACAAATCGAATCGACACCCAGGTATTGTGCTAATAATATCAGGACAATATGGAGTGATGTTTTACATGACCATTAACTGAAGCACTTGACTTTTATACTTTTATACTGTTCCTACTTGATCAGCTAATCGGATAATGCACGAACAAGCAGGTGTGCAAGTGTTTCAAAAAAAAGTAAGCAGACAAATATATAGAAACTGACCTTTAAGCCTAAATCTTAGTGAGACCAGCGTTTCGAGAAGCAAAACATCAGCTTAAACGACGGACTGTACACAGTTGTGTTTCACTTCCTTAATGACATCTGATTAGAAATGTTGAGAGGAAGTCTTTTGAACAACGCTTTCTGAGTCAGATGCTTTATCGGATACCGATTTGTGAGATACTTAGTCATGTTTTTGTATGGCAGGGGTTACAAGTTAAGGCAAAACTCCCACTTTGCGTATCTGGAGCTAGAATATTACTCTTGTTACAACACAAATACAGTACAGAAATCTGAGTTAGTGTAAAATTATCACATCAATAATACAATTAAATTTAAATTGTAAAAAACAACAACAACAAAAGTACTGAAATTAATTAAGGATTGGGACTAAACACCTGTCATTAGTGAGACAAATCAGGACCAAAAAAAAAAAGATTTGCTAGGGAGCAAAGAAATTGGTCTTTAAAGCAATGGAAAAAGGCCATGTGTTTTGTTGAGTCCAGATTGAGCCTATTCCAGAATGATGTGTGTGTGTGTGTGTGTGTCAGGGTAATAAGGAAGGTGCATGAAGCCATGCACTCATCATACTGTACATAGCACGCACTGTACAAGCCTTTGTAGGCAGTGTCATGATCTGGGGTTGCTCCAACTGGTCAGGTCAAGACCCAACAATGTTATGTGGCAATAAAATGAAGCCAGCTGATGACCTGAATGTACTGAATGAGCAGGTTATTACATCAATGGAGTTTTTCTTGCCAGATTGAACAGGCATATATTCCAGGACACAAATTGTGAAAATGTGGTTCTGAAACCATGAGTAATCGTTTTTTAAGCATGATTTCGCCATCGCACTGCACCGTAATCAAAGCTAAAGGCGGTCAATGAAATCTTGAAGGGTGCTTCTGAGTTCATTACTTTTATTCAATGGCAAGAAAAACTCCACATCAAATGCAATCAGTAAAGGATTCGGTCCAAAATTCTAACAAACAATAAGAAGTAAAATAACTACATATCTCCATATAATAAGTATTATTGGAGACCTCTTTTTAGCCTATCTATAATCAGTAGTATAGTATAGCTGCACAAATTTATATAAAATCAATTAAAAAAACACTGAGATTATTGTGACACATATTGCAATTTAAACTGCTATGCCAACATATGAAATGCACCGTATTGTCAAATCAAACAAATTTATCTAAGCTAACATTAAATAATGGCACAAATTATCTTAATATGAAGATATTAGCCAATATTTATTTATCATCTCAAAATGATTTCAAACTATTGACGAACCCTACATAAATCCCTGACTATTCATATTTTACCTGTAATACATTGGACCCTTGCGAGAATAAATAATTAATGAAATTAATAAAGATCTATATAGTGATACCAGTACTAACACTAACTAATCTTTTTAAGATAAACAATAATTTATAGGGATGGGAATCACCAGGGACCTTGTATTGTGATCCTTTTAGCATCACTGTTCTATAAATATTCCCATGTGCCATCATTTTATTTTTAACCACACAGGATGCTGTGCTGCCTGTCAAACAGAGATAAGGAGCAAAAAAAAAAAAAAAAAGATTCAGTTACGTATCAGAAAGCTTTTGTGTGGTAATGCATGTGATGCCGCACTGACTCCAACATTTTTTTTAAATGTAATATCAAATCAGAAATCGTATAATCCCAATACAAATTAAATCGGCACCTAGGTATCGTGATGATATTGTATCGGTAGAACTGTGACGTTTTTCCACTTCAAATGCAAACAAAGTAAAAGTTACAAGAATTAAATAATTACCCAGAAAAAAAAAAAAAAAAAAAAAAGTACAGTTCAATTGATTTTTGATTGATTATTCTGGAAGCTGGGCATGTAAGACGCTTTTTGAATAAAACTGCAAGGGCTAGAAAGGAGACACTTGTGATAACGGTTGGAATCTGACGGGTAAGAGAGGAGGGGTGGGGTCCGTGAGGAATTCTCTGGAATGGGGAGTATGCGTTCTTCTTGGCAACGTGACTGGATGAAGAGCATATTTTCACAGCAAAGCCTTCTGGTCTGTTGGAAAGCAGTAGAGGATCGACCGCATGAAAAAAATGACGCAAAAATAATAATAATTTTCCATATCAGAGACGCAAATGCTCGTCCCAAAGATCTCTGGATTCATAAAAAATGTAAATAAATCGTGGGGAAAGCGTATGTCACGAGTATTCTGAATTATTACTCCAGTGATTCCAGTTAGATGAGCCATAGACTCCGAACACTTGTGCTAGTGAAAGAAGCCTCATAAACACAATCAGCACAAGGAATGGGCTGTGAGCTGAAGTGTTTCCTTGTTGCATGCAAAGACCTAGGCCTAGGGTCCCAATTTTCACTAACTAAATGATTTAAATGTGATGTGACACCGTGTTGTGCTAACGTTAAATCACTGGATTGTATTTTGTCACGGCTTTTCACATCACTTCGTTTTTCCAATTCGGAAAAAAGAAAAAAAGAAAAAAAAAAGAAACAAGAGCCAGACCAGGTCTGGAAACGGGGGGGGAAAAAAACAAAAAAAACAATGCACCACAGCATTAAAGTGCCTATGAACCAACATGGAATATTCAGAGCACACTCTATTTTAACAAGCAGATTAAAATCGATAGGAAGTGTTTTCCTTCTCAGGTGTTCAGAGGTGTGAAATAATAATAATAACCCCCTCAAACGAAAGGAAAGAAAAGAAATGTGACTGAAAACTGAATGAAAAACTGATCTGTTCGATTTGGGAAGCTTGTCCGTTCCTGCACACAGCGCTGGTCAAAACGTGCTTCTGTGGTAAAAATATGACTGTTGCGATACAGACAGAAGTGTCTTAATATAGAAGAGGTCTACTTTCTTCCATCTACCATCGTGTGGGCTGTATCTCTATAGAAACCACACTGGCTTTAGCTGCAAGAGGCTGCGTGCAAGCGCGAGCACACAACTCGACAAACACGCCTGTGTAATGGTTTTTGTAAGACAAAAAGGGAAATGAATGTTAAAATGTTTTAGCGTGTAACAGTTTGGAGAGAAGAGAGAGAGAGAGAGAAAAAGAAAAAAAAAAGAGTCAATATGTCAATTCTGGTATATTTATACAGACACAATCTCAGTATGTGGTAGAGACACATGGCATTGTCCAGGCCTGTTGGTGGGCAGCGTGAAACACAGTAGTCGTCCATACATGATGAACATTTGTTGTCTGCCATCCGGACACCTTGACCCTTAACCGTTCACGTCTCTCCAACTAGTCTTGACGGATCACAAGCACTGAGCTTATCTTCACAAACAGATAACATTAGCATCCTGCTCTTTCACTATACAAACATTCTGAGGAAAATTACAACACAAAAAAAAAGATGATTGTTACAGTTCGGTCAATAAAACATGTTCAGGATACAGACAATAGGACAACGATCATTTAATGCAGCTCAATCAATGCCATAGTCTCTAATTAAACTAAAGAGTGTGCCATTTTGTCCTAGTTGATGTCCTGGTCTCACCCCGAAACCAGGACAAAAGAATAACAGACCAGGCACTCATGCAGAAGAGACATTAAGCTTATTGTTATCGGTCTTGTCGGGCTGTCTTTCATATCTTAACACAGTAGCATCCTTTTGCTTAAACGTACACTGACAACTTTGCGGAATTAAGTATGGTCCTGACAAATTTCATAAAAAAAAAATAATAATAATAAAAATAAAAAAAACCCTTATTAAAATAATTCATTTAAAGAAGTATAGTATTTAGACTGGAATTAAACTCAATGCTTCACAGTGGTGCAACACACATTGATGGTGGAACTACATTAACCTCCGAATCCCACAACCTGCCGCTACACACTAGACCTGGGGAGGAAAAAAAAAGGGAAAAAATAAAAATAAAAAAAAACGCTTCAGCTACATATCACAATTCTTTTGTGTGGCAAAAACTCAAAAATTTATTTAAAAAAAATTGTATTTTAATTCATATGTTTGCATTTGAGGTGGTAATACGTTGCAGTCCCTCTATAATCCTATAGGTGGGGCACACTAAACTAGTCACACAGCAGAGTTTGAGATTTCAAAGTTGTAAAAACAAAAAAAAAGTATATAAAATCAGGAAATTTATAAAATTTATACTTTCACAATCGCGAAACACCTGGGTATCAGGACACTATCGTATTGGGTGGTCCCTGCTGATCCAGGTTCCTGCTGGACGCATCGGCCAAACAGCAATAAGGCAGACTTCTGCTAGGGGAATTCATTAAAGTGCATGAATGACAGACCGTATTTTCACAATCGGGAAGAAACAGAAGTGTCGAAAGTCCGACAAAACTGTACAGCTAATCGGTACTATAACTCTAAGATGTTGAAAGTTTTTCACTGTGAGCAGCACAAGATTTCTGAGATTTTTTCATTAAAAAAATGCTTGATTTTCCAGACTTAGCCTACCTTATTTGGATGCGGTCCCAGGTTTTGCTGATAGTACAATGGCTTTAAAACATTGCTCATCCAATCAGATTTTAGAGCAGAATCTGTGCCTTTTATACTCATGCATTACTCCAAATCATTTGATTAATACATTTAACTTGACACACATTGGGGAAGCTCCTAAGGTCTTTGTACTATTCAATTAGCTTTTTGGGCGACCGAGACATGGGCCTGGAGACAAGAACACAATGAAGTTTTCACTTGCCTGGTGGGCTAGCTAATAAATTTATGATTTCACACTTGATTATTCTCTCTGTCTTGGAAAATAAGTGAGCAAGAATCAACCACTACAGTCGCTTTCTCCCATTTGGGTTCCCCGGCCCCCCTGCCGTTTCTTACCCTCCAGGGTGGAAGAACCGGTTCAAAAACAGTGTTGGGGCTTTTCATGTGCCTCCGCTCTCCCCCTAGCCCTCCACCCCTTAATCATAGTTCAGGCCACAATGAAGTGAATCAAATGAATGACAGTGCAGGAAGGGTGAACTGTGAATGGTGCATCATGGGAGCACAGTCGGGAGTATGCGAATGGCGCAAAATGTTGATGAGCTCGTGAGATCCCAAGTACTGTATAATCTTCGCCAAAGGATTCCAGAAGAGGTATGAAGTAGATAGTCGGCGTTGGTGGCATTACCAGGGCGACGGTAGCTTGATGATTAATGCTCCGATTTGATGATCGGAATGAGAATCCGTATTTGAATTGCTGAAGAACTCGTACTCTGACTCAGAAGAACTCCCTGTGCTGCCAGAGAGCCACTGATGGGCCGTAGATCATTGAGTCTCAATCACTTGGATTGTCTCCAGCTCTCTTGCAGTAATTTTTAGAAAGAAATGTGAAGTATTTTGTCATTGGTTATATCTGAATAATGTACTTTCCCAAGAGTTCTTAAAGCAGTGAATATCCTCTTGAAAAAAAAAAAAAGAAAAAAAAAAAAGGGTTATGGAAAAAAATAAGCCCTGAACATTAGCTGGATCTTAGGAGATGCAGATCAGTCAGTGATCCATGTTCCGTTAACACTGGGACTCTTGTAAATGTTGTTTTTCATCCCACAGTTTTCCAAAGGCCTACGACCTTCCATGGAACAAAGCAGACCTTGGCCTTCCCATCCACCCATGTCTTCCTAAAGCCCTGAGAACGTCCCCTCCCTCTGCTTGATACTTCCCCAAGCCTCTTCTTTAAAATCCACCCATCCCCCACTTTTCTCAAGGACCTTCTCTCACTGATACAACTCCAAACATCTCATGGCCATTACTGCACTCCGACCCATGTCATGTAGCTCCGTCCTTCAAAACACGAAACCCTCACTGGCCATTGCTTAAATCTGCGGAGACCAGTGCCTATAAGTCGCAAAGCTTAAAAAGGGGGAGATCCAACGGAGTTAGACTTTTATAGGGTCAAACTTAGCGTGAGCATTCCGGATGAGGGTATCTTGGAAACTGTGCTCCCACAGTGCCCCACATCCCACCCCCACATTCCCCCTATTGCTAAACACCCTGTCCTGCTTTCTGTGGAGGGGCAGGAAAGACAGAGAGTCATGGGCAGCATACTAAACACTGCATCCCAGCTGGGGCTACATGAGAGCGGAGACGAAAAGTGGAGGGAAAGAGGCGGGTGGAGGGGAGTTAAAGAAAAAAAAAATACAGAAAAAACAAACCAAAGAATTAGAGTGATAGATATTAACAGGTGATAGAAGAGCGCTACACAAGGTAGGTACGCAAGAAAGTCTTCATATGCATCATCATAAAGTAAAAGGTAAAAACAATGGGGGAACAAAAACAAAAAAAACAAGAGTGTCTTTTGGCCCGAGTAGCTGGATGATGTGGTTGCTGTGAGGGGGTGGGGGTGGCTCTAGGAATGATGCCACTCCGAGAGCGCTTGTGCTGGCACCGTGTGATGCGGGCACAAGTTCAAAGCAGCTGTTCCTATAGGAGCGTCTCACGCTGCCATGTAGGTGCGAATGGAAATCACAGGAACAGTCTAGTCCGGTCAGCATCATTCATTTGTAGAATCTTAAAAGGAACATCGTTTCGTCCGAATTTAAGGGTGACGAACTCTTAAGGATTTGCAAGAGCTAAAATTAACTCGTTGGTAAATCTAGCTCAGAAGAATCAGGTTCTGGGTTTCTGGGCAGTGTTGTCGTGGCAACACAGAGAGCGAAACCTACTGTACTGTACATCCAAACTAAAGCAGTCTTCTTTAAAGCAGTGAGTACTGTATTTATAAGCTTGCTGCTAGGATATGCGTTATTAATCAGAAGGATGGAGCTGGCCTAACTCGAACCTTGCTGACCCTCAAAGCAACTCATGAAATAAGAAGGGAAAAAAAAAAAACAGAACAAGGAGGAAACTCCCTCTTTATCTTCCAAGAAGAAAGAAGGAGGAAAAAAATGAGCCAAATAGAGACATCCACAGGTTTTAGATGTTGACTCTGGAATAAAGTGTCATTTCCAAAATTAATAATGAATAAAAAAAATTTTTTTTAAAGGCTTTAGAGGGTTCTCAGACTTTTGGCCAGGGTAGAGAAAATAATTCCTTTGTGATTATGGCTGAAAGAACACAGTGCTTCAGAGAACAGGTAATATTAGCTAGCTAATCTGCTTCTAGAAATGAATCATAAACATCATAATTAGCTCAGATGTAAACAAGAAGACATATCTTAAAAATAAGGTTTGGCGTGTCAGTCTTAATTAGCAGTTTGTCCATCTTGGAGTTTCAGAAAAAAAAAAAAAAATGCATTATTGTTGTCTTGTTTCTTACTTGAGAAGCTTAAAGCAAAATTAATTAATAGTACAAGCAAATTCTTTTAATTTTTCTTTTTTTTTTGGCAACCCGACATCAATTTGAGTCAACGTTTATGAGAGCTAACTTTTATTGCTTTTAACTTTTACTACTTTAACTACTTTAAAGCAAGGTGTACATCCCTTTATAACAAAGAGATTTGTCTCTTTGTTAGAACGCAGAAAGGGCAGAGATGATAAGGGTTGATGAGACATGAGGAGGGGCGCATCGGACAAATAATCCCCGACTCTGACCCGAGGGAGTATCGCGAGCACTCGAGCTGGGAAAGAGGTCAAAGTCACAGCTGGGGCTTCCATCACAACGCACTCTGGATGAGCTGCTAAAGCTAATTACAAGAGATTGGGGGGGGGGATCATTTAGTTATGAATCATGATTCTTTTGTACGCCGATTCATGTATCGCCACATTGACTCTAAAATTGATTTTTAAACGATTTATTATGTTTATAATAGAGATGCGCTGATTGATCGGCCAGTGACTGGAATTGGCTGTTTGTCAGTTTGATGAGATCCCGTTGGACACGGACGATTCTGTGCCGAGTGGTGCAACAAAAACACATTTTATTGTGTTGCGCTATCAAAAGTCGTACGCGTTGAAAACCTTCCGATCTGCTTTTTTACTCCAAATTGTGAGCGAATTAGTCTTACACTAGTCTCAAAACACCACTAGCGATAATTTAGGCATTTGAGGCGGTAAAACGATGCTGTTTCTTTATAATCCTGCAGGTGGTACACTCCGCACCCCATGTGGTAAGAGTGAATCTTTGCTAAGTTGGTTGAAAAAAACAATAATTATGGCAGATGACAGAGATACATGCTGCGCAGTGAAAAAAATAGCTTTTTGCTTAAGTTAAATTTAAGTTACACTCTTACATTTGAAGTTAGTTTGCATTGTTTGAATGCTGCCCTTGGGTTTTAAGTGAGAAAAACAATGTTATAAGTAGCATTGACCATGAACATTACCATGAACCATGAACCATGAACATTACAATTGTTAATGTTAAATTCAATAGTGAAGCTGTTGAATAAAGCTAAGGAACTTAGAAAGCAACTCTAAAACTTTTGCGTTATAACAACTACTTTTAAAGACTCCGTTTTGAGTCTTCCCTGTTCTACAAACCAAATGCTCGAGATTTAGGAG
>JAOVVA010000027.1:12559378-12578074 GCA_028565275.1 Leiocassis micropogon | reverse complement strand
TCACAGACGCCCCTGATTGGCTTGTAGAGCCGTCATTAATGTGGGAGCACTGAGTACCTCTCATCCCTCCCCCTGAGCCAGCTCGGCCAATCAGCTCTCTCTAGGCCTCCGGCGTAAAAACCCTTTTGCATCAACGTATTGGAGTGTTTTTTCGAGATGTAAAGAAGAAAGCATGTGGAAAGGAGGGGGGGGGGGATATCAGTTAAATGTATCTTGCCAGAAGCCAATTACCTTGAAACAAAACCAAAAATAAAAATACAAGCAAGAGTACTTTGTCACAAACAGATAAGCAATGATACATTTTATTGACCTTAGTTCTAGATCAGTGCTGTTTTTTTATATCCGCTTTCAACTGTACGAGCTGAAACCGAGCATTGCACCGAGCATGCACGGATCATTCACAAGCCCTCGTCTCATTTTTATATGATCAGAAAAAAAAAATCTGGCTCTGAGAAAATTATAAAACAAACTGAGTAACCAGATGTCTCGCATCAGGAGACTTGGAAAAAGGTCACAGAATAAGGAATCAAGTGGAAAAACTTCAAATTTGGAAAAACTTTGTCTAACAAAAAGCCGGATCTGATGATAATGGAAAAAGTGAGATTTGGGAAGATTAAATTTGAAGCAAAGTGTACATCAATGTATAAACCTCCACCTGGTTTAATTCCACTGTAAAAAGTTTAGTCCAGACTAGGGCTGCAAGAAAATTCACTGCGATTATTTTGACACATTTTGCGATTTTGATGTAAACGGCGATATATAACTATTAAACGTTCCATTTTGTATTCAAATGTATTTATCAAGACTAACAAAAAGAGTTGGCACAAATTATTTCATTATGACGATGTTCTCTACAGAATGAGCTCTACAGAAATTCCCGACTCTGTGTATATTACCTGGAATAAACTGCAGCCTTTGGTAGTTAAATAATCGCACAGGTCTATAAGTATAAGCCAACATCAATACCTACGCACCATTTTTTTCCTTTAAAAACTACTAAGCTTTTAAGATCCTTTTAAGATTTTTTAAAAAACACTATACAAATTTTTTTGGAATAAAATAATTACATAGATAAAAATATGACCCGAAATATGATTTTTTTGCATGTTGGTTTAATTTAGCCAAACTCTTTTACTCAGCCCTAATCATCTTGAATTATTATTATTTTTTTTTCCTTTTTTGATAGCACCAACTTGATACCGATCCTGGGTATCGTATTAATAACAACATTAAACGAGACGTGGCTGTCTGGGTGGGTTTTTTTTCCTCACTTCCTAGACAGTCGATTGTTTTGGTGTAAGGGACCAGTACAACCAGCTCTGAAATGGCAATTCTGGATAAAACGTACCAGATGGGCTAAATGATTGCGTTTAGAAGGCCTTTTGTACCGATGCCATTCTGAAAAACATTATGATAACCTGAATAAAAAAAATAAAATAAAATAATAATAATAATAATAATAATAATAATAATCATCCAGGTTTCCAAAAAGCAAAAATGGGCTTAAATGGGTGCTTGAACTTTGTGCCTTCGAAAAAGACCTTGTTTAAGACACAGAATAGGTGTCTCGCCCTGACAGTCTGTAGTTTACCATCAATCCAGATCCCGGTACATGGGGCGTCCCCTAAACCACAAAAAAAAAAAAAAAAACATACTATAGTTTTGACAGGGACAAGTGGACACTGCTTGTCTGGCATTAGACTGGATTTGCCTCAGCGAGCATTTCCAGGCCAGTTCACAGTATATCCAGTGAAACTGGCTGATCCAGTGGCTCTGAGCAAACCCTCCACTGGGCAAACATCCGTCTGGTGTGGACGCGTTCCCAGAACATCAGCATACCTGCACGAGTGTGTATTCAAAAACGGAAAACACCGAGACGTAAAGCTGTCTGGGTCTGCGTTGCTTAATATCGTTATGTCTTGGTGATTGTGATCATGCTCTGCTGAGGTGAGCTGATGTACAGTATTAGATAGAGCACGGGGCCATTTTAAAGATGTGCACGAATCAAAACAATGGAAGCATGTGGCTCATTAGTCTACCAATACACACACACACACACACACACACACATAATAAAGGGAGGGGCTCTGAGACCATCACCTAAGCTTTGTGTTATCTAGCTCTGCATCATACAAGGACAAAACCCAGTGTGATGGAGCAACACACACACACACACACACACACACACACACAGTCTCCTGAATGGTTAACTGGCAACAGGAACAACAAACCAGTGCACAAAGCCTCAGACAGCAGCTAACCCAGTTAGATTCACACACACACACACACACATTAAGTTGAGTGTCATGCATCTCGTCCCAACACATGATCAGCCCCAGAAGGAAACACACTCACCACCATTCCGGGATCCAGATCAGACCTGGGGACCTCGGCTATCAGATCAGCGCGTTTCTCTGGAGATAACAGTCCTCGGTACGGTCGAGAAGCCCCTTCTTCACCCGATGACATGAATCGAAGTTCTGCTGAACATTCTGATTCTTTTCAGACGAGTGGAAACGCGCAGGGAGGAGGAAGAGGAGGAGGAGGAGGAGGATTATGAAGAAGAGGAGGAGGAATGAGCAGAGAGGAGGCGAGCAGAAACGCCTGTTTTAGTCTGCACACGCCATGCTCTAGTACTTCCTTAAACAATCCCAAGCTTCATGTCGCCATTTTTCCCGCTGTTACACGTTCCCTGCATGGTTACAGCACACGTCTCGTGCCCGCGTGAGCCGCCGCTCCGAGTCTTTCTCATCCTTCGCGTCTAAACACATCAACCAATGAGGGCAAAGCTGGGGGTCCGTTAGACGCTGCCATGGAAGCTGCCGCGGGGGGAGCAGCACTTTATACCGTACAGCGATAACACAAAACAGGGGTTTGTCCTTAGCAGAACTGATATGACCTGGTTTATTTAGTGATATTTTAACGTGTTTACCTTTTAAACAGAACCCAGAGTATGGATCTCTCGGTTCATTCCGATAAACAATCCCAGTGCCCCCCCGGGTTTCCAGAATGGTTCGTCCTTTGAAGTGCCCGGTCGGACAAAAGGAATCCAGGCGCGAGCCTCTGAGCGCGGGGCGGAGGCGGAGTGGGGATGCGCGCGCTCACTGGTCGGCATTTTGGACATTACACACACTGGTGACTTTTCTCTTTATGCCATCCCCAGTCACCTCACGATACGATATTTATTACCACAATACCTTCGGTTAAAAAAATTGCGATATTACATTTTGTTACAATTTTTACAATCATTTAAAAAAAAAAAGTTTAATGATTTATTAAATGTAGCCCGTTCCCTACAACATTAGTTTTATTGTCACTTAAACAATAAAAAACAAAAACACAGCATTTAAACAATACAAACTAACTTAAAATACAAGAGTTTAACATTTAACTTGAGCACACACTTAACCGCCATTATTCCTAAACAAACATTAGGAAATGATTCACTCCTACCACAGGGGATGAAAATGTGTGAATAGTTCAGAGTGTACCACCTGTAGGATTATAAAGAAAAAAGTGACGTTTTACCGCCTTAAAATGCCTTAAAAGTCTCAAAACTCAACTTTACAGTGAGCACGCGAATTGAGTGGCTGCTTCGACTAATTAGTGCTGGCGGGAGTTTTGAGATTTGTGTAAGCATGTGTAATGAGTGGGTTTGAGACTAATTCGAGTTCGGAGGAAAAGGCAGATCGGTGGATTTTAACGTGCTCATCTCATCTCATCACTCATCTTATCTCATCATCTATACCGCTTTGTCCTGTAAACAGGGTCATGGGGAGTTTGGAGCCTATCTCAGGGGACTTGCATTCACACACTGCAGGCAATTTGGGATCGCCAATTGTCTAATCAGCATGTCTTTGGACTGTAGGAGGAAACCAGAGTACCTGAAGGAAACCCCCGAAGCACGGGGAGAACATTCAAACTCCATGCATACAGAGGTGGAAATCTAACCTGACCGGGAATCACACTCGGACCCTAGAGGTGCAAGGCAACAGTGCTAACCACTAAGCCACCCTGCGCCCTTTCATGGACAATCAACCGGCCCCCATCTGTTATTCTGTGAGATACCCCTATCTCACCTATGCGGTTTGACTATGCGAGGACCGACGCAGGGAAAGATGGTATCCTAATCACAGCGTCAAAACTCGCGGTGAATCATGATGAACCGTACTTACGGCTACTGCGCAAAACCGCGTAGGTGAGATAGGGGTATTAGAAGTTAACAGATTATGGGCCAAACTTCGCTGAGTGATGATGGTAGAATAATTATAAGGGTCTTGACTAAAACAACATGCATGAGGAATCACAAAGCAGTTTTCATTTTCAAGTACTCGAACTAGTTACTTTTATCAGAAAATAACGCTTGTAAGAAGTGGTGTAAGAATGCTTGTATGGCATGGTTACTTAGTAGCACATGCAAATGACATAATTAAGTCACAGCCATGCCTTAGTAACATGCTTTCATCTTTTGCATCTTTTGAGCTTACAATGACTGTAGTTTCTTATGTGCCTCTGGTTTATGGTGGTGTTTACCGTTTGAACTTCGATTAATTACCCAGTTTTATGAAGAAATTATTAACAACAAATAAAGCATACTCTTGTCATTTTATATAAATTTATTAGATAACAACATAAGACTGATGATGTTTCCTGCCAATAGAAATGATTTAAAAGCTTTAAACCATATTAATTATCAGAGGGCCAGGAATGAAAACTTAAATAGCTTTCATCCCCTTACTTACGCTTTTACCTGTAACACAGACTATCCAGTCACACACATGCAAACACACACCCAGTGACTTAGTAAGGAGTGGGAAGATCAATAAGTCATGGGCATGAGTAATGACTAGAAAGCAAATAATTAGACAGATAAATAGATACTTCTTTGATCCCGAAGGAAATTTCAGTAAAGTTTATGGCATGACTTAGTAACACATGGGTACGAAGAAGTTATGGTTATAACTTAGTAAGGAGGGCGAATGTAATATATAAATCATGACTACAATCTGTGTAGTGTGCGGCCAGTGGAGCACTTTTTTATGTCATACTGTGAGGTAAATAATAAAAATGTCTCTCGGAACATTGGAGCAACGTGAGGAGCGGCAGCGAGTTGGTGATGGTAGCACATAACTGTCAGGTTCTGCACATGGGCGGAGCCACAGGTACCCTCTAGTTAGATAAATAAACCAGCGCCATGACTTAGTAAGGAGTTGGAACGATATAATGAAATCATAGGCACATCTTAGTAATAGGTGGGAATAAGATAATTAAGTCACGACCATGACTTCACACGACGTCACTGTGAAGAGGCACAAAATGCATGGCCAAGACTGTATTATCTCATTCTGTGTTACTAAGTAATAGCAATGACTTGATAATGCCGTTCCCATGTGTCCCTAAATGATGGTCATGATTTTTTTTGGTCATGAAACCCATTAAGCACGGGGAGAACACGGGGAGACTCGAGAAGGGAACCGAACCCGTGACCCTGGAGGTGTAAGGCGAAGGTGCTAACCACTAAGTAAATTTGATTTTGAAATTAAATTTGAAAAAGAAAAAAAATTGGTTTGCTTAAAATACAATATAACCTGACAGTTCCTTTATCTGAAGTGTATCTGTGGTGTTTTGTAAAACAGATTGTGGATTTAAACCTGGAACAACCTAAAAAAAAAAGAATGGAGCAAAGAATATGTAGACTTTTGTTTTAATAACAATCTGTGATATACTGATGGATCTACAAGGGGTGTTCAAGTCAAAGGTAAGTAAAAGGCAGGGCACACACACACACTCATCGTCTATACCGCTTTATCCTGTATACGGGGTCGCAGGTGGCCTGGAGCCTAACAGGGATCTTAAGGCACGAGGCCTTAACATGAGACCCTGGACAGGGCGCCAATCCATCACAGGGCACACACACACATACACTCACACACTACGGGCAATTTGGGAACGCCAGTTAGCCTAATCTGCAGGTCTTTGGACTGTTGGAGGAAACCTACCAAGCATGGGGAGACCATGCAAACTCCACACACACAGATGTGAAGCTGGTAACGACCCTGGAACATGGAAGTGCGAGGCGACAGTGCTGACCACCAAGCCACCGCGCCGCCTCCGTTTGCACCCAGATAATATTATTCTTCAAATAGTTATATCCTTCATGAAGGATCTGCTCTGTCTAACATCTGAATTCTCGTGGCATTCTTCATTATCATTATTATTATTATTATTATTATTATGTGTGCGTGTTTGTTTTGTCCAAACTTCAAATGCATGCTTCTTCTTTTCTCTAGACTGCAGCACTCAGAGAACCTGTGATAAGCATATTTTTCTTGGCTTTGATACCTAATTACAGTAAAAGATAAACAATAACAAACAATTTACACATGTTTCTGTTGCATGTCTAAAAGGCTCTCGTTCCTCTCGCCTTTGTGCAGAGTCTTAAAGCAACTGAAGTAATAGCATGAGCATGATACACTGTGATAAAATATGAGTCAAAGAAATAGTTTAAAATTTGCAAGCACAGCAAACAGGAACTACGAACGCTTTAATACAGAAATACAAGCACGCATAGAGATAAAGGATATAAAACAGGGTAGATCAGTCCTACCAGTCCCCCTTCTCTGCATCCTGGACACTGTGCTGTGTGTGTGTGTCTGTGTCTGTCTGTGTGTGTTCGGTTTGCTCGGTGGTTATCGTGAAAACTCGTGTCATGTTGAAAGCAAAAGTGGATCCTCAGTATGAAATTAGGAAATGAGGCTTTTTTTTTTTGACAGAACACATGATCTTTTTTACTCCATGTCTAACAAGGAGCGAAACTTTTTTTTTTTTTTCCTTTCTGAGGAACCACACTGACAAACAACTTGTTCTCGGTTAGTGTTTCCTTTTTCTTTTGAAGACTAGTAGTGTTTTTGCCTTAAGATGTAGACTTTGTAGAAGAGAAGATAAAAAGAAAAAAAGTTGGTTTGTGCGCCTCCTAGTGGAAAGGTTGGGAATTGTCAGAGCAGGTATTTCTAATCAGGAAAGATCGAGAAGTTTCTCTCTTATTCTAGTTTGTTGCTCAAATTGTACTCCACCTGCCCCTACTAACCACAATGTCCTGTCTCAAAGGTGCCAAAAGGTGAAGCACGGGGAGTGTGTGGCATGCAGCAGTGCTGTCTCACAGATCAACTGTCTTGCACTGAGTCCGAATTCCGATGATCCTCGTTGTATAGTAAAGGTGGAGTTTCAGATGTGCACCGGTTTCTTCAGTTTTCTCCTTACACTGACATGTACGTGTGTGTAAATACATTGCATTAGTGGTGTAACCTAGTACAACTAACTACAGTATATCTGGTTGACTCTCCAAATACTGAATTAAACCTGAAGTGGACAACTTTGGAGTTTGCATGTTCTCCAGGTACCCCAGGTTCCCCCCCCCCCATACTCCAAGGAAATGCAGATTTGGCTAACTGGCGTTCCCAAAGTGCCCTGCAATGGATTGGCACCCCGTCCAAAGTGTTACCCCAGCTCATACCTTGTCCAAAAAGGTCAACTACCTATAGTGCCATGAAAAAGAGAAATTATGGCAAGTCGTCCAAGTCCTTAAAGGTGCAACACAGCCACAGATCATCACACTACCACCACTATGTTTTACTGTTGCCATGATATTCTTTATATGAAATGAGGTGTTAGTTTTACACCAGATGTAACAGGATGCACATCTTCAAAGAGGTTTACTTACTTTTTCCATTGAGCTCTATATGGCTCAGTGAAAAAAAGAAGAAGAAAGGGTTTTAGAGTGGCCTGGTTAAAGACTGGACTTAAATCCTTAGATACTGTGGCATGACCTTAAACAGGCCATTCCTGCTCGAAAACCTCCAATGTGGCTGAATTAAAACAATTCTGCAATGAAGAACGGCCCAAGATCCCCTACAGCAATGTGAAAAACTCATTGCCAGTTATCACAAACTCTTGATTAGAGTTGTTACCACCATGGGTGGCACAACCTGTCATTAGTTTCAGGGGGCATTTAATTTTTCACACAGGGCCAGGCAGGCTTTAGCAGCTTTTTTTCCCCCCTTAATAAATAAAATCATTATTTATTTATTATGCAGTTTGTATTTACTTGTGTAATATTAAAATTTGTTTGAAAAACAAAACAAAAAAAAAAACACCAACATCCATCAAAACCTTTTCACTGCACTGTAAATCTAAACTAAACTGTAAAAGTCCAATATAAACAGCAGCCTTGACAAGCCAGTTACTCAGGATAAATAGCTGTGATAAAAATCACAATCTCAGATTAAGGGTTTGTATTATATTTAATAGGAAATTCTAACAAGAACTCTTATGTAACAAGTCAAATATTCCAACTAAGATTGAGAGAACAAATTGTACAAAATGATGTGCAAAAGAAACATGGTTTATTGATAAGTTCTGAATTATTGTTAACCAGCTCCTTCTAACACTCAAATAAAAGAAATCAAGATAAAACACACTTCTACAAGGTATGCATGAAGGTTGATGACGAATGCAACTGTATGCAAGCTAGATCGATACAAAAGGAGGAGACGTCAGTGCAGTGCATTCTAATGACCCGGGTAGTGAAACTTGATTGAAATAAGAACCTCCATTGAACTGCAGCCAGTGTCATTAATCAAAGCTTCACACTTTATATAATGAGTGTTAAGGATCCACTCCTATCTCCTGCTATCACAGTGGTCTATTGGTACATCAATAAATTCCAGTCTTTTCCATCTTGAGGCTGTCTGTGTGTAGCAGGAGATGGAGGTAAACACTCTCACACACTTGCACTACAGTTTTGACTTGGTCTCTCAGACCTTATCTAAGTCCGAGCTTCTTTTTCTCCTTCTGCTTTTTGCGTACAATCTCCAGGTTCCTGTCTTTCCATGTGCTCTTTCGCAACTTGATGGGTCGGCTGCCTACGTATTTTCCTGTAAGCATACAAAAACATTGCTGTAGTTAAGCTTTGTTATGCACGCAATGGTTAGTCTTAAAAGTCTTAAAATAAATTACAATTTTTTCCCCCGGGTCTGCATCATGAACATGAATCCATAAAGCTGCATCTCCACTCACCGTTCATGTCCCTTATGGCCCGCACGTAGTCACTGGGGTCCTTGAAGCTGACAAAGCCGTAGCCCTTGGTCTTCCCGGTACGTTTGTCTCGTACCACTTTAGCCTTCAGAAAGGATGGATAACGACTGAATGCTCTTGTGAGGATGTCGTCGTTCACCTCATTACCCAGATCTCCACAGAATATCCTAAAGTCGTCTGAATGAAGAAGAGTCCAGAAGTGATACACATACAGTATGGGTTAGTCTCAAGTTCTCATTTGGGGTATGTGTCAAATATGAAAAGTCCTAAAAAGTTTTTCTGCTGTTTTTCTGTTTTTTTTTTTTTAGCTACATTCAACATTTAATCAAAACAGCTAATGGGTTTAAAATATAAACTCATCGCCACATCCAGGTATGACTGTAAACAGTGATAATGCATGTACCTGTCTCCCACTCCGTTAAGCTGGAGTCTTCCCAAGTGACGCCCGCGGCTGTACGGATGCATTTCCTCACCTTCTCCTGTTTCCCTTTCTTCTTATCCTCTGTTACGCTCTCTGGTGGCTACACAAGCAGGGAATTAAACACAGCCATCACTTAAACACAATTACCTTAAAACACTGTTTTGTGTAGGATAACAGAGTATTAAACAGAACACTACAAACTGTACAAACCCACTACCCCAGGCATCCATGACAAACAAATTTCATACCTAGCCTGGCTGATGGTGGATCGATTTTAACTTGCATGCACAGAAGACGCATGAATTTTTAAGCTAGATAATGTTTGGCATGTTCAGCCTGTGAATAAAAGCTAAAAGGGGAAGGCAAAACCACTAGAATGACTTAATGGCTTAAGTTGTGAAAAAGTGATGTGAAAAACGAAAAAAAACGTTGGCCAAGACCTGCTAACCTTTCACTCGCAGTCATTTGTTTAACTTTCTGTCTGTAGTAAGTCTGTATTAATCCACTTACCTAGCGAACTAGCTCACTACGCAGTATTGTGTACCACTATTTCTCTATATAATCGCCTGCACTTTTTTGCCAGAGTTTCACTAACACTCAAGTATTCTCAGTACAACAGAGCCATGAATGGACTGCCTGCGTCACATCTTAAATGCTGGCCTCCCAGGAATGCCTTTAATGGCCCAAAACATGTGGAAATGGCTTGGAGTGAGATCAGAACTATATAGTGGATGTGGCAATAACTCAGCCACCTCAGCCAGAATCATCGAAGCCTTTTTTAAAACGTTCACACTGTTCGAGTTCTGGTTTGACTTGAATTGACCCTTAGACATGAATCCTGTTCACTCATTTTAACCTAGTTTGTATTTGAGCAACTGGATGGCATGCACTAATTTAAGTAACTACTAAAAAGACACTTTTTTCTTACACAGCAAGTTGCAAATCCCATTTAGTTTATGAATTTTGTAATGACTGGGCAAAAAAGTTCAGTACCTCTGTGTGTACAGGCTCTGGCTCAGGCATGCTTGGCCCAATGACGCTGTCATCTGTGACGCTGTCCTTCTTGGCCTCCAGGAGCCCCGCCGCCATTATGGCTGCCTGTTGTTCGGCTACTGATGCTGCCAGCTCCTCCTACATAACATTGGCCCAGAGAGTGAATCTAGCTCGAAGTCTTACATAGGATAATATTTCTACAGCTACTGTAAAGAAACGTACATTTATTAATAATAAATTAGATAAATGCTTCCCTCTTATCTCTTAATAAATAAAAAATATATATCAATAATGGTAAAACATTGCTATGATATGAATGGAATATTGTCATGCTTCATTTCCTACATACACTGTAATAAAAACCAACAAGTTTCTATAATCTCGCTTTCTCTACAGTTTAAAGTGTCCGTGTTGTATGAAAATTCTTTACCATGCGTAATTGTCTCGGCATCCTCATGTCTGGTCTTTTAGGGGCGGGTGGTGCTGTATAAACTGTAGGGGCTGCCTGGATAACACTAGGGGTAACTTTGGGCATAGGCTGGGTCACTGGCCGAGGCAGGGCCGTCACCACTGGCGTCATGGTGTCAACCTGCAAAAGGAGGGGGAAAAACATTTCTCTTGCCATTAGAAAATAGTAAAACTAGAGTTACAGAAAGTTTAAAGTGAAGTATCGCCTTGGTTCTAATTAAAAAGTTTACAAATTGTTTACACTATATGTATGGTGTTACTTTGTTTTTCAAAAGTCATTATATTTCCAAAATACAAAAAATAAATTAATAAAAATAAATTAATTAATTAAAACCTAGAGAATTATAATCATCATTCACACCATATTTTAACAACACCCCCAAGGGAAAATACACCTTATGTAAATTTAACATATTCAAGCCATTCATATTCTTTTGGTCTGATTGCAAGCTTACTGAGGTTCTAGTTCGTATTAACTTGAAACCAATTCTGGCGTCGGAGCACAATAGTAAAAGTTAAAAGTTCATCCTTAATCTCCTCACTTTTCCACGATTCTATTGAATGCTAACAGAGTATAACCTGTTTCAGTTATTTTCGTGGATTAGAAAGAATTTCCCTTACAGGAGGACCTGGGTTCATAGATCCCATAGGCGGTCCGATGGGACCCATAGGGTGCTGAGGGGGTCCGGGCATTGGGGGTGCCATCATCATTGGTGGTGGCGGAGGAGGTCGGGGCAGTGGAGGTGCCATCATACCTTGTGGTGGAGGGCCACGCATCATTGGCATTCTCTGTCCCCCTGAGAGGGGCATCATAAAAACAGAAGGAGGCTGATTATGAGAACTATATGCATTTAAACTAAACCTTTAGCTAGACAACATCAGTAAAATTGTCAATCTTGGTCAGTTACCTGGTCTTTGCAAGATGTGTGGAACAAACGCAGGTCGCATCATCGGAGGAGGCCTCACCGCGGGTACAGCTAAAGGAAAAAAATTTTTTGGGATATAAACTACTTATTTGCTGATGCTGCAACAGAACTTACTAACCACTCATGCATGTCGTACCTGGACCGACGAATGTGGGAGGAGGTCCGACTAAAGTAGCAGCTCTAGCTTCCAAGCTCTGTTGGACCTGTAAAAGGAAGGGACGTTTGATTTTACATGTATAACCTATGCACGTAGGAGTTTCAAGTCAAATTGGGACGTCTGACTGTGCAGAACAGAACACAGAGTAGACACTGTAGACACTTTAGAGAAGGGTCTTGTGGAACGCATTTACTGAATGACATGAAAGCTTAATAAACGATTATAGCTGTGCCTGTTGTACATATGTACCTGCTGGTAGGTGTTTGTGCCTATGATGGGCCGGATCATGGGCATAGCTTGTACAGCTGGCACAGCCAGAGCCACCGGAACAGCCTCCACTACAGGAGGACCTCCTGCAGTCACAGCCACTGGTCCTCCCAAAACCTCCTGCTCGAACCTGCACAGAAAATCATTACTGCATGAAGACTAAATAACTAACAACACACTTTGCATTATCATAATATAGTAAAGGTGGAAGAAAGGTACAGAACAATAGCGGTACTCACAGAGCCATCTCTGCCTCCATCTCCTTGAGGCGCTCCTCGCCTGATTTTAGTGCCATCATGAAGGACTCCTAGAAGAGAGGTCAGATCGATTATCAAATAATGTGATGCTCAAGTAAACAGGTAAAAGCTCTGCATCTTTGCTATTTCACCGTGTGTACAAATACATGCATTTGTATTATGTTCTGTTATGTGCGCTGTTTCCCCCTTCCCTTACCCATTTTTTTCTTGCTATATACAGAAGACATTTGGGGTTAAGATTAATAAACAAGAATGAGATGAGCTATCAGAATTTCGTCTTTTGTTTCCTGATATTTACATCTGAAACGTGTTAAACTTGGAACATGGCTTCTTTTGTTGAACCCATCCAATTTTCAAGTGACAAAAAATACTGGAACACATGATTAACAGGTATCTCTTGTTGCCCTGGTGTACCCCGATACTGACTGGTCGCTTATATGGTTCACAGTTCTGAATGTCTACACTTGGTTTGAACCAAGTTGAAACTGATCACAGCCAATGCACAAGCACAGGAAATAGCCAGTACAATAGTCCTAAATAAAACACTGTGAGAGCAGTAAAAACAAGACCAACAGCAACAACCTCCACAGAGCAGGGTGAAGGAGTCAATACACGAACTATTTCAAGACGTCTTTGAGAGCAAAAACATTGGGACCGTAATACAAGACACAAACCACTCATCAGCAATCAGAACTGGTAAAGCAGACTGGAATTTATAAGGGACTAAATAAGATTAAGATCAAGATTAACATCTTCCAAAGTGATACAAAGACCAACATGTGGAGAACGACAGGATGTGATCAGTCATTGTTCAAGCATGGTGAAGGTAGTGTCCTGGCTTGGGCTTGCATGGCTGCTGATGAAATAGGATCTCTAACCTTTATTGATAATATAACTCATGATGGGAGGAACGTCATCATACAGGAAAGCACAGTGGCTTGCCGGTTAGCACTGTCGTATTGCACCTCCAGGATCCTGGTTCAATTCCCGCCTCGTGGTCCGTGTGCATGGAGTTTAGCCCCACAGTCCAAAGACATGCAGAGTAGACCAAGTGGCATTTCCAAATTGCCCGTATTGTGTGAATGAGCATGTGACAATGTGTGTGCGCCCTGAGATGGATTGGCACCTCTGTCCAGGGTGTACCCCGCCTCATGCCCTGGATAGGCTCCAGGCCCCCTGCGAGCCTGTATACAGGATGAAGCGCTATAGACTAGGAGTGAGTTGATTATACAGTAAGACAATGATTACAACACACTTTCACATTTCCAGTGACGTCATATGATGGGGAGAGAGGCAGGTGTTGCGGGCAGGTTTTAGACTGCCCTACCGCAACACATTAGAGCAGCATTTCACTTCTTGAAGAAAGAAACACGGTTGTTGGTTAAATCACCGAAAATATCGCGAGACTGCACGATGTTTCATACAGACCCTCGTGCACGGCCACTTTACGTAACTCCTTTACTCCTGTACCGTATCTTGCGTATTTACTGTTTACCCAATGCGTCTTTAAAACAGGCTTGACTAAGAGGTAATAAACTTAGCACGAAAACAAGCACCAATACACAGTCAATAATATCCGTGCTTACTGCTAGCTTAGCTGTTTCAGCTAATCATCATGTTGGCTAAGCCATATGCACCTTAATATAATTTAATACGTCGAGTAATATGTATTTATTATCCCAAATGTTAAAGTAAAAGCAGAAAAAAATGACTCATTGGTTTTAAAATTTGTAGTAGCCTGCAGTTAGCAATGTTGCTAATTAGCTAGCTGGCTGGCTAGTTAGCCAAGTTATTCAAACTGAAAATGACTTGCCAGTTAGCTACTGCAATAACGTTATCTGGTTTTAAAGCACATTTACTAAAAATGCATCTTTACCTTAACTATTAAACACGTCCAAAATTCCAAACAGCGAAGCAAATAACGAAGAGAACGATTTATTTAGGTAGTCGTCATTCCTCTTCTTCTGTGGAGTTAACGGCATCTAACGTGCTCAAAGTCAGAGCATGACATGTAGCGCCCCCTGCTGAGGGGGGAAAAAAACTTGACAATTTTATTCTGTAATTCTGATTTTCTGGAAGGTTCGCAACCAGCGTGAAGGCGCGTTACCGCCACCTACAGGATTGGAGTGTGGAGCAGGAAAACAAAATAGAACAAAGATTGATTTATGAAATAAATCAATCAATAAAACAAATAAATAAATACAATTCTTTGTAATAATCAGGTTCTCTTTACGTACGTCTTCTGGCGTCTGTTTATTTCTTTGGCTATATCTCCAAGGATGCTTTCTGATGTAGTTCCTAGTTTTTAATTTTAAGTGATGTTATTAGTTCTTTCCTTTTTTTCCTCATAGCCTTTGCATTCCTGTAGTACATGTCTAACAGATTTAGGGTGATTGCAGTGTATGCACATTAAAGTTGGATGTTTGCCCATCTTATGAAGTCCTGTATGTACTATTCTGAGTCGTTTGTGCATCTCTCTGCATCTCTCTGTAAGTTGTCAACAAGTTACCCATCGGCTTTCAAGAATCAGGCGTTCCATTTGCTGAATGTTAGCAGAAACGACTGCAATGGGCTACGATCCACCTCGGCCTGGACCATCATTTGCGGGCATACCGGCCTTTTAAAAACGTTTGCATAATTCAAATGTTTTATCGTGGCTTGTTTGAGTCTCATCACCGTACTCTGTCTGAAGTATTCTGTAAATGTCAATCGGTTTTCCGTCTTCATTCACAAGATATTTCCTTACAAGTCCCGGTTTGACTTGAACTTGTAGATCCATCAGTGTAAATGCACTATCTGTTTTGCAAAATACCATAGATACACTTCAAATAACCTTCAAATGAGAGGTTATATTGTATTTCAAGCAAACCATATTTTTTTCTACCATGTAGAAATGTGTATGTGTATGTGTGTGTGCCCTGCGATGGATTCACACCCCATCCAGGGTGTACCCCGCCTCATGCCCTAAGTCTCCTAGGATATTCTCCAGGCCCCTGTATACAGGATAAAGCGGTATATAATGATGCCCTACAAGCACCATATCCCTGTCCAAGAAGACATCTTAATAAACTGTTTATTTTGATTTTTTTTATATTGTAAGGTTTAATGTAATGTTTTTCATTTTATCAATACATTTTTCCATGTACGTTTTTCATTGACCGATAAATCAAAGTTAAACCAGATAAACTTCTGCATTATGTTGTTTAAAAATCATATTATTTCTGACTTATTTAAAGACAATTTAAATCCCCATCTGTTTGTCAATTCTTTCACTTAACTTATTACATTCTGCATTTTTCTTTGTATGTAATCCAGATTCTTTCCCCGCACCCACAGTTTCCCATATCCGCCATATAACCATTTCCCTCCACTTTTTTTTGTACAAATATGTCATTAATCATAGTGATAAATAATTGCATACACTTATACCAAATATGTTCAGGATTACTCTGCTTCTAATTTAACTTCAATTATCTGTCCAAAAAAGTACATTCTTTCTTGCAACCTTGATTCTTTTCATTTAGTCATCCTTTCCTTTGTATATTATATGCTTTCTCTATATTGAAACATACAACCAAGACCATTTCTTATTAATTTCTTAATTTGTGAATCCACCTCGATAACATAAGAAAAGAATGATAAAATTGTAAATATAAAAGCTTTGACGTTAAAGGAGTTGGTCTGTACTTTAAAGGCTCTTTGCCAGGTTTCAATATTGGAACAATGACTGAATGTTTTCATGCAGATGGTACTTACATGTTTCCCATATTTCATTATGCAGTCTGTGTATTACTACAAATGTTCATCTTGTCATGTGTCTCATCATTAGGATACTCAATCTTTCTCTGTTCTCTTTAAGCTTCAATTATTATATATTTTTTATTTGTATAGTGATTTTAACAATGGACATTTTCACAAAGCAGCATTACAGTGTACACAATTATTAGTGTGTGTGTGCCCTGCGATGGATTGGCACCCTGTCCAGGGTGTACCCCGCCTCGTGCCCTAAGTCTCCTGGGATAGGTCCCGCGACTCTGAAGACAGGATAAAGCGGTATAGAAGATGAGTGAGTGAGTGAGTGTCTCTAATGAACAAGTTGGAGGCTATGGTGGTCAGGAAAAACTTAACATGAGAAAGAAACCTTGAAAGAAACCAGCTTCAAAAGGGAACCCATTCTCACCTCCCACCTCTCAGTCGCTCAATAGTTTAGGACTGAAACAGTTTTGTACCTGAGCAACAAGAAAAGTGGACTTCAAAGTGGCACTCAAACACCTTAACCAGTTATACCGAAGTTTCAGCCTTATAGCACACAGTATGACTGCAAATTATTCCCTGCTATATCTATCTGATATCAACCAAATGAGGATGGGTTCCCATCAAGATTTGTTCCTATTGCCATCTTAGGGAGTTTTTTTTGCCACTGTCACCCTCGGCTTGTGCACCAGAAACAAACTCACTCATTCATCGTCTTTTCAGCTTTATCCTGAATTCAGGGTTGCGGAGGGCCTGGAGCCTATCCCAGGAGACTTAGGGCACGAGGTGGGGTACACCACCAATCCATCATGGGGCACGCACAAATTCACATACTCACACACTCATTTGGAAACGCCAATTAGCTTAATGTGTATGTCTTTGGACTGTGGGAGGAAACCCAGCAAGCATGGGGAGAACTCTATGCACACATAGACGGGAATCGACTCTGGGTGAAAATCAAACCCGGACCCTGGAGGTGCAAAGCGACAGCGCTAACCACTACACCACTTAATTCTAAGTTTCTTATATTTTTCAAACTTATTTCTGTAAGCTGCTTTAATGTCTGTTAAAAGTGCTATATAAATAAACATTTATTTCATTAATAGCAAGACCATAAATAAGTCCCTTCTCTTACTGTGTGCTCTGGGGTCGAAAGTGCAACAATTTGACAGAAAGTAAATATAAAGTTCTTTTTTTGTTTGAGGTCACCAACTGTTCACTAATAGAATCTTGGGTATAAAACTGTTCATGACAATTTTAGGCTGTAAACTTTTTGAGCAAATGCCATTCCTAAGCCATCATAATGAAACTGCTTGTGTTAATGCATCCACGCCATCATTGTGGTTATTAAGTGGAACCATCTTTAGTTACCACATAAATCTAGAAGCCAATCTCAGCAGCTGTTAGTGATCTCCATGTGATGAGAACTCCAACCAGGAGTGCGGCTCGAGTAAGGAGGTTAACTCACAGGCGTCACTGACATCCATATTTTCTCCTAAATTCCTGAATTCCACAGTTTTCTTAATGCGTTTCCTCATTAGTTGCCTAAAATCAAGTTTTCTCAGCTTTTTTCAGGTATCTGTAACATCTGACAACACAATAACAATTTACAGACATAATAAACCACAAATATACTGCAATACAAATCTGCAGCCCTTAGTGTAATAATGCCACAAATGTCATGAATTTCATATTACATTTGTATTAAATTTTTTAAGATTTTCACAGCACTCGTTAGTATTTCTTATCAATTATTTTTACAATATTGTTTTCAACAAATAGTTTTGCTTGTCTAATTGTGTTCTGTACTTTAGCTTATGCTCTTATGTACCTTTTTTTTCTTAATGTTTCTTAATTGTCCATAATGCAATTATTTTTCTCTTTATTCCTTTTTTTTGGGATTGTTTCTTTTGCTGATTTTATCATTGCTGTAACTATTGCACAATTTCTTACTTCAGTATCTGGTATATTTTCATTTAAAATCTTTATACAGTGGCGGACTGGCCGTCTGGAGCACCGGGCGTTTTCCCGGTGGGCCGCTGGTCAATGTGGCGGCCCAGTCAGTACGTAAATTTATAAAAAAAATGACGGAAACTATAATATTGCATCTCTTTTTTACGCAGATAGATGAGTTCGTAGATCGTACGGGCGCCGCCGATAAAGAGCGTGTGTTTTGTAACGGCCACCACTATGTTGTATATCACATCATGTATGTACAGTATGTTGCCCTTATGAGTTGCTGCGCGTGTCCGCTGAGGAAGTGTGCGCGTGAGGAGGAGAGAACGGAGCAGGAGCTCAGCTGTGCTGCTCCCCACCGAAACGCTCTATTGTTTTACCCTTTTCTTTACTTTTACTGTATGT
>JAOVVA010000027.1:12510021-12550640 GCA_028565275.1 Leiocassis micropogon | reverse complement strand
AATTAGAATAGGTACTTTCCTATTATTTTCCACTAATTCCCTCCCGTTCATTGCGCCCCACCTGTCATGTCTGTATTTCCCACTAGTGGGGCGCGCCCCACACTTTGAGAAGCACGGATATAAGATATAAACTATTACAATACTCTATACTAATGAGATGTGTGTGACTTTAGTTTTTGGTCAGTAACGAACAGATATTACAATAATATAAAAGTAATGCAAAAAAAAAAACATAAAAATAAAACTAACAAGAAAAGATAGCTAAAATAATAATAAAATAATAAAAATAATAAAAAGGTTTACAACATATAACGCTCTAATAATAATGTGATCTATCAAGATGTTCAAGTCAGCTGTACTTACTAAAATCATTTATGGGATTGTAATGTGTTTGGACATTGAATAATTTTCACAAATGCAAAACAGATCAGAAATTACAGATTACTTCCATATTTGTGATTGTAAAATCGTCTAAACCCTGATGATACAAGTTGGCTTTACATCATGCTCTCTCTCTCTCTCTCTCTCTCTCTCTTTCCATCTCTCTCTCTCCTACAGCCTCCTATAGATCTGATTTATACTCTGTGTTTCAGTGGAGATAAGATTAAAGGCGTTTCATCATGACAAGGTTAAGCCTAATTAAGCCCCATGATTCAGGAGGCTAGGATGAAGAGAAGTCACGTGAACACTCATCTTTTCTGCATTAGCAACATGGATAACATCACCTCCTCTGCTTCGGCGTCGGCACCTATGGTCAGGCCAATCGTTTCATGATGTGTGCGGTGAGGAAAAGGAAAGCCATGAACTGTGGATGTTGGTTTCCTAGCAACCGTTACAAATTCTGCAAATAAAACCTTGTCTACTTTGTGTTTATGTTAAATAACCCATCCGTGACAGGCGTTTTGCTGCTTATTAGGAGTGCGATGACTAATTGAGTGTGCTAGCTCACTGACTGATAAATAGGTTACAAGTGTCAAGTTTACACCACATGTCTGTCACTATGTCACTATATACAGTGTATATACGTATATATAAACTGTATGGTAGTGTTACCTGGAGGAAGGTGTGAGCCCAGAGTCTTGACCGAACTTTGACCACTGCACTCTGTCCTTGATCCAAACGACCCACAACACAGTTCAGCATCAGGCAATGGATATTAGAGCAATTCTACAGACATACACACACACACACATGCAGAATGGAGTGAGAAATCAGCTGTTAAAGTGTTTAAGTATTTAAGTGTGTATGCTTTCAGTACTGACAAGTTGGAATTAAGGAGGATTGTGTGTGTGTGTGTGTGTGTATGTGTCTCATGACTTTGGGCGTTGCCTTATCTTTTCCAGACCTGTGTGTATGGACAGCATACATATCATCGCCTCCTTGTGCACAGTTACACACACATATGCATACATCATTCCCCTCAAAAAGGAAGCTCAAGTGATGAATGTTCAGTCTTGTACTTCACAGCTGAGGTGACCCCCAGAGTGTACAGTTGGTCTTCATAACACATGTTGAAATTAATTTATGAACCAGAACGTCAGACTGAGGACCGATTTACGCTGCTGTTTCTTGGTGCACTAGGGGGCAGCGTTGCATGTACAAAACCGGAATGTACAGCACATGGAAACAACTGAGGGATGTTTCAGTGAGATGCGGAGGATGAGTGAACAACAACAACAAAAATGGAATAAAAAATGTCTTTTTCTGAACTCATCACATTTGTTTCTTATTTCCTTCCAATTTATGTGTCAGCCTTGTAAAATCCTTGTGAAAATATAGATGTGTTCTACTACTGTATATATTTCTAGAAAGGTCAGTTCAGTAGTTTAAAAGTAAAGTTCAGTGCAAAAAAACAAACAAAACAAGGTGTTGAAAGTGCAAGGAGTTTTTCATGAATAAAATATCAACTGGGTTTTGCCGCGCAGTGATTCGTACTGATCCATTGCATCTCCTGAATTACGGGTTTGAATCTTGACTCCGGTCATGTTCTCCAGGTCCGCTAGTTCCCAGTACAGTCTGAAGACACTGTAGCCTCCAGGCACAGGATAAGTGATATGTGAAATGAAGGGAAGAGTCCCAGAATGAAAGCTGCTATAATGTAAAACACTCATCTAAAACCAACCAAAATGATCACAGCAAAGGATTATAGCAAACTCACAGCACAGCTGTGCCCTGTTCCTGGTTAGAGATCTTGTCCCATGAAGACCTCTGGCTGGCTGCTGAGGATGGCCCACCAGTATGTGGCTTGAGATGTGCGTGTGGTGACTGGGAATGGTTTCCGCTTGAACATGAAGATGGTCTTGGCAGTTTTTCTCAGATGGCTTGTGACTGCAGTCGCTCAATAGTTTATGACTGAAAGTCCTACAAACATTTTTGTACTGGAGCCTCCAACAACAATAGTTGTCTTCATAGTATGACTACAAGTCAACCACTGTGATTTCTATCCATTATCAGCCAAATGGGGATGGGTTCCATGCTGCGTCTGATTCCCCTCAAGATTTCTTGAGTGGAGTTTTACCTTTGCCATCATCGCCCTCGGCTTGTTCATATTGTACGAACTGATAATTGTGATTTACACATATTTCCTCACTTATTTCCATAATTTAAATTGAAGCTATGAATATGTTCTTGGCGATGGAGAAGCTTTGCTCAAAACATTGTTTGTTCAACTGTAGGAGCGAACGTCTCAGAGAACATCTTCACGTCCATGGTTAAAAGGCATGGAAAGAAATAGATGAGAAAAATAAATGAAATGCTTCTGGTATCCTTATTACATAAAGCAAATTTGAAGACCTTTATGTTGAGCCATGAATGGCTCAAACTCGTCTTCTTTGCATTGTAAGGTGTCATGCGTCATTCTATGCGTAACGCTGCCAGAGATACACTAAAGGTTTGTTTTGAGAACCTTCCTAATTGCAATAATCACAAGTTATCTTTTTTGAATTAGCCCAATATATAATTGAGATGACCTTTTACATCAAACCATGACAAGAAAAGATTGCTGTAACTGCACAGCATGGTTTAAGCAAACATGATCATTTTAACCCAGGTAAGAGTAAAAACTAAAAGTTAAAAAAGTTAATTAACTTATTAGTAGAAAAAACTCCATTTTGTCCAACACCTGAAACTTTTGTTTTGTTTTTTCCAGAATTCAGCCACTGCGGCACCCAGCAGGTTTTCCCAGAATGCCACACATTTACTCATGCACACCTCATCAACCTCCAAGAATTCACCGCTAGTGTGTTTTCGTGAAGCCGTGAAACTACTTTGGGAGCGTTTAGAGCTGTGCATGTTTCTGCTTTAAAGCCCTTTAATGCTCCTTGATGCATCTTTACAGAATAAATCATACATCATGAAAGTAAACCAGACAAAATCTGTGAGTCAGAGTCACGTATGTGGAAGTGCATGCACGTGTGCGTACCAGTGTTTTGCTGCTGTAGCTCTGAGTCGTGGTAACAGATCTCCTGCGACGGGTCGGCCCGCCGCTGGTGTTGCGCAGAAAACCAAGCAGCTCTGGAGTGTCTTGCAAAGTGGACGCCTGAGAGAGATAGAGAGAGAGAGACAACGACTTAAGAGACATTCTATACAGTCTATGAAAGCATCTGTTCTATCGATTAACAGAAGTATGTAACAAGTAATCTATAGCATCTAAAACAGGATACATAGTGTTCCTATGAAGGACATTTTAATTCTTCATCTGCAGGGTTGTATGTTCTGTATTCAGACATAACCACACACTGACAGGAGAAGGCTTATATTATATACATTAAATGCAATTAGTTCATTAATTAATACCATGATCCCTTTATAGTGCACAAAAAGGTTTTATTTTTGGCATGGAACACATTGGAGCATCACAATCAGAGACATTACTCATTGCTTGTGGATCACATTATTTATGGATAGAATTATGGACAACAATTAATGAAATTTCTCGTGGCTACTAAAAATGTCTTGCTAATTACAAAGAATAGCAATTTTAATACACAAGAAGAATACCTACTAGATCAAGTGCTACTTTAAAGGTTCACTATTAACAAGAGTGGAAGACATATTGTACTGTGCGATACATTGTGATATTTTATAAGCTCCAGAATAATTCTGGAGTTATCAAATCATTATTTTTTATGATTTGATCATATTGATCTGAGTTATCAAATCAATAATTCTGGAGTAATCATTATCAAATTAAAAAACATCTGGATGACTTGACTGAATATGATTAGCTGTCAGAGAGTAAAACGTCAATTGCAGTATCAGCCTCTTCCAAACGGTTGAGGTCGCTGCATGATAAAAGTATCAACGCATTTCCAAATAGCAAAAAAAAAAAAAAGAGAGAAAATAAAAGTCACATAAAGCTCAAACTTTTTGTGATTGTAAAACAACACAAATGTTTTCTGGCACTAGATCCACACTATTTATCATGGTATGCTACAAAACAATGAGAAAAAGCATACTATTTAAGTGAAATGTATTACTATTTAAGCAACATACTATTTTTACAGCATTTATATTATATTAAATATTAAAAAGAATTTATTAATTAATTCTTTATTAGCGTGAACCTCAACGAGTGATAGAAATGACTCAGTCAGGCTAGGTTCAACAGATTTCTCAATAAGATATACTGTAGTGATTTAACATGTGCTCTACCAAAAGGTTGAGAACAATGTTAAAGGGTGGTTTTCGACTTTGAATATAACCCATAAAAATAACTGGTTGTACATTGTAGTGCCAAATTTTCTTTTAGTGATTTATCTCCACCAAATGTCAATAAAAAACAATATTATTATTAGAGACATTTTGCCATTGGAAATGTCAAACCATATTGGGCCATGTAGATAAAGCGTCAGACTCACAGGGTATGATGTTCAGGTCTTGGGTTCCTACACAAGCACTGTAACTGACAGGAGCCTCGTGATAAAGTCACCATTTCTAAGCAAGTAGAATCAGCATGACACATTAAGACATGGCCTGGGGACTGTCATCTGGGCAACACTCATTTGTGAGTGTGTGAACGTGTGGGTGTGTGCGTGCACACTTAGATCAAAGTCCCTGAATGGCTTGTCCTTCTCTGAAGTCGTTAGTAAAGTTGCAGCTGTAAACTCAAGACTGCAGGGTCTTTAAAGCCCCCGGCGCAGCATGAATCCGCAAACCATTACAGAGACCCGAGATGTGTATAATGCTTTATAGCCGTTGTAAATGAAACCAGAAACAAGTACACATGTACCTTATCTAAAAAACTGCTATTTGTGAAAAAATGTAAAGTGCGTTTTAGAAAATGTGTTTTTTCCTTTTGGATATTGAGATTAAAGAGTTATTTTTAGGTAGAGAATAGCCTTAATTAATTGCATTAATTATTTTCACAAAAAAAAAACAAGTTTGTTGTGTGTAGGGGAGTGCATGTGTGTTTGGGTATGTGTGTGTGTGTTATATGAGTTAATGAAAGAAACAGGAATTAACCAAGACAAAACGTCCAAGTTTAATGCTAAGATACAAAATGCACATGTTCTGCCAGCTGAAGGTGATTTTAGATTAAAGTAGCAGCTGGACTACTTTGTTGTCCCTAGAGGTAGAGACAGACTGTCCAGCTTTGACAGGTCCGGAACCAAAACCTTTGCCTGGGGACACTAATAGATAGCTACATGCTGACATTGAAAACAGCACAGGCTTGTGCTATTGTATTATTTAACATGCATTATTTGTATTATTTAACGTGTACTTTCTGACTAGGTTAAAATGAATTAATGATATATATATAGTATAAAATTTGACTGGCGTTCATAGATTTAGCCATTTTTTTAAGTGACTCATAAGATTGTACAACAGTCTTTTGTGTAGTAATAACCACAGGAAAATAAACCGGAATTTTTTGTTACATCCTTAGACATAGAAATACATATGTCGGTGTGTCTGAAATGGTGCCCTGCTTCATCTTCCCTACAAACTGCAACCACTGGACTATCTACTTTACTTCAAACTACAAAATATATACACTAAATTGTGGGATTTTATGCATACATGGAATATTCCACTGTATTATGCAAATTATTGGATATTAAGCAAAGTATTAAATATTAAGCGAAACCATAACCATGTTCTTGAACAAGTACATATGTCCATAAAGAGTTTTTTTAATCTAGGTATTGCACTAAAGAAATAAAAATAAAATCAGGTCAGTATTTATCTCTATAATTAAGACACTTGGTATATAAGGGTTCTAATTATTCATTAATTGATTCATCTTCTATACCGCTTATCCTGTTTACTACACAGGGAGACTATCCCAGGAGGTGGCAAGGTAGCCATCGCAGGGCACACACTGCAGGAAGGATCGCAGGACACACACAAACACACACACACTACTGACAATTTGGAAATGGCAAATAACTTTTAACAACTAACACACACTTTAGGGAGTGCTTTGGACAACAAACTGCCTGGAGAAAAAAACCCACCAAGCACAGGGAGAACATGAAAGCTTAATGCACACAGACCCGAGGTGGGACTCGAACCCTCAACCCTGGAAGTGTGAGGCCACAGAGCTAATCGCTATGAGAAGTATCATAATAAATTAATATTATAGTATATAGACAGTATATGTGTCCAACAACACTCTTTAAGAACATTTTGCAACAGGATTTAGTAGACATTCTTGTGTCTTTTGACTTTAAAAACTCTAATGTAATGTTAATGAAAACTGTGACATGCTGCGTGCACAGAGCCAATCATTCTGAACGCTGTGGTCAGAAACACGTATAAAAGATGTGAAAAAAGGGTAAGTTGAAAAAAAGGGAATATTATGATGGGTAATGAGTGCGATCAAGGGTGATTTACCTATTTATTCTTGTAAAGGTCTAGTATACTAAAACGATACTAGACCTTTCAAAACTGGCCCTTTACTTAGCCATGTGCCTTGGGTGATTGTTTAAAGGTTGGCAAGTTCATTACGTCACAAAATGTTTGCTTCCTTAAATTTTTGTTCTTATGTATTGATAATATTAGCTCGGTTTTTCCGGTATTAATTAGTAATTCTATAAGGTGAGTGTGTGTGTGTGTGTGTGTGTGTGTGTGTGTGTGTGTGTGTTACCTCGAGGTCCAGTGGGTTAAGTGAGCCATTAATGTGACAGCGAATCGGTCCGTCAGTGATGATCTCCATGGCATAAAGCAGATGTTCCTCTCGATGACGACTGGGCCAGCCCACCTCCAAAATTGTGCCACTCACAGAACTTGGACCTTTATTATACAGCTGTATGTGTCGAATATCAGACAGGTATAAAAGAAATGAAGGAAAAAAAAAACATATTAGCTAATGAGCTAAAAATGACAATAGGATAACATCGTAGAACATACCATCAATATATCATCAAACTCCTAAATCACAATGGGGTATTTAGTTTGGGAGGGAGGAGCTGTGGATTGCAGAAAGATGCTAACCCAACGATGACGGGGCGCGAGACAAAGGATTGTGATCCCTATGTGTCACCGGGCGACACCAAAAAAAAAACAACTGGTGCTTGGTTAAGCCAAACCATGTCTGAGGCAGACAACACAGCGTCTGGCTAACATTACAGCAAATTAAAACAATTATTAGCTACAGGGCTGAATGAACGTGCATGAAGCCCTTTCCCAGCAGAACGAGGTCAACACTATAACTCTTAACTCTTGACAAACAAACAAGAAAAGCAGTGATCCGGAACATGTTTGTTTAAAACCTAACTGTGTTTCTAGAACATGAAACTGTATTTCAACTAGTCTTAATTATATACTAATTTAATAAAGATTATGGTTTGAAATGACGTGGCCTGTAGTAAAGATCGCCTTAGATTGTCTCTATGCTTTCTATTATCTCTTCTTGTAGGCAAAATGTATAAGCTTGACTCTGGTTATTAATGATGCCTTGGCCAGTGTGTGTGTGTGGGCTTTTTATAAGTAATGAGGACTACTGATCTGGATGGCTTTGATCAGACTGAAGCTCGTGTGTGTTTACTGTTTTTGGCTTTTCAGTTTAACGGACCAGCGCTGATGCTCTTCCTCTATTCCGAGAAGCAAATTATTCCCACATGTGATGTGCTTCCTCCTTGGCTACTGCAGCCACCTGTGTGTATGTGTGTGTGCGTGTGTGTAAGTGTGTGTGTGAGTGTACCTCGTAGATATGCTGGATCTGAGGCCCGATGTCATCTTCTCTGACTGGTTTCTCTTTGGGCTCCCAGTGAGGAAAAGGAAGAACTACTTGAGCCGGGAGGGAGACACTGAGAGAAAGAAAGCGAGACTTTAAATTCATATAATTTATCGTACACGCAACCGATCCACTATTTATCCCATTGGATGGAACATTAAACAGTAGGCTAGGAAAACCCCTTTACACAGGACATGAGTTTATTGCAGAGCACCATGGATACACACACACACACAATTTAGTGAAGCCATTTTAGCTCTCAGAATGTTTATAGAAAGAAACCAATATTAAGTATATTTATATGTGTGTGTGTGTATGGGCAGGTCTTTATATCATTGTGGGGACCAATGGTTCACTACAAGGAGAACATCTGGCTGGTCCATATGGCATTATGCCTTGAAAGCGTTTGCTGGATTTAGGTGCAGGCATATAATTATTAAGCGGCATCAACAATGAAAATTGTTATTATGTGTGTTAATAACGGCATCATACTGTAATTGGTTCCTAGGATTAAGTACAGATTTTTTTTCTGTTGAATCTATAAAAACATTATCATTATTATTATTATTATTATTGTTATTATTATTATTATTATCATCATTAAACACTGCCCAGCCAAAAGAAAAGTCACACACACCAAGATTTCCTTTAGTTATGATTACAGTGCACAGTGTGAAGTCATGTGATTCCAAAAATGATTCCTCCCACACTGTCACAAGTTGAATCCTGGAATATGTCTGGTCATTCAGTACATTCAGATCATCAGCTGACTTCATTTTATTGCCACATAACGTTGCTGAATCTAAACCTGACCAACTGAAGCAACCCCAGATCATAACACTGCCTCCACAGGCTTATTGGTGATGGGTGCATCCTTCTATATGCTTTCCTTCCTACCCTGACACACCCATTACTCTGGAATAGGGTCAGTCTGAACTCATCAGACCACATGACCACTGTTAAACATCACTCTGATTCCTACTGTAGGTTTTTTTACCGTGCACCTTTACTAAGTGTTTAAGTGATCTCCATTCACAATTCTTTTTCTCATCACATTTCTTCCACAAAGTTGAGGGTTCAGCACAGTCTTTACAGGGTTTAATAATGCATTGGACAGTTCTAAACCCAAGTCCAGTAATTTCAAATCTCCTTAATTGTTTTTCCGTACTTGATACAGGCCAGTAATCTGATCCTTCTGAAGTCGTGACTATTTTTGGCAGAGCAGTGTATATATTATTAAAGCATAATGGTTCAAGCTTAAAGAAGTGGCGTGTCCTCACCCTCTGATGTCCACTTGCGCTCGTGCGACGACGTTGAGAGTCAAATTCACAGGGTTACTCTTTGGGTTATCTTTATTGGTGCTGGAAGACATAAACACAAATGTACAGGAAAGCACCAAAAATGTTAGACTTATGCCTATATCATAGACACATCATTATATGTGCACTTATCATCTACTGAATGACTGTTACTGGTATAGCACTGTGTTTATTTATTTATTTATTTATTTATTCATTCATCTTCTATACCGCCTATCCTGTACAGGGCCTGGAGTATATTCCAGGAGACTTTGGGCACAAGACAGGGTACACCTAGGACCAATCCATCGCAGGACAACCCACACACTACGGGCAATTTGGAAACGGCAAATTAGGCTAATCTGCATGTCTTTGGACTGTGGGAGGAAACCGGAGTACCTGGAGGAAACCCACCAAGCACGGGAAGAACATGCAAACTCCATGCACACAGACCAGAGGCGAAGCACGGGTGTCTATTTAATGGCCGATAATTGATAGTAATGTAGAGAGTCTACTTCTAGCTGCAACACACTCAACACTTTAGTAAATGCAACTTGTCATTTCAAGTCAGGTATTACTTTGCACAGGTTTGTTTTGAGTTATGGCCAATAGTGAGCTATAGGTGAAATGTAACTTCCTGATCCTTTATCAGAAATGAGAAAGTTTTAATCCTAAACTATGTTTTAACACACTTTAATGAACACTATCCAAGCGATTACTTCAGTCAGGAGAGAAAAACGTGCATTTGAACCCGCGCTGCTGGCAACATTATATTTAGGGCTAGCATGGAAATCCTGGTATCGAAACAAGTCTGAGAGTTCCCTTTTTCATACTACGTCACGGAATCCTCATTTAAATGATCTAAATATAGGATTTTTACTTTTTTGTCTTGCACTGGCCATATCTCTGCAAACGAACATGATACAGTAATAAGCTTGGTATCAAATTAAAGCTTATTGAACCAGGAATCTGAACATATGAACAAATAACTCAAATCACTCATAATTTGACTTTATACCTGATTTGATGCAACAGGTCACAAATGCACTTCTGGATATTAAAATTAGAGGTTTGTTGAACCATATTTTAACAGACTGGTTTAAGATGCTAAATAACCAAATGAGTCTATACTATAATTGTTATTACTTTATCTTTAGGGATTATTGTGAGGTCAGCAGGGCTGATAGAGAATGTAAGAGGATAAATCAGATTTATTCTGAGAAAATTCACTGTTGCTGACTTGTAATTACATGTTTGACACCCACAAGTTGAAAACTGTTAATTACCGTAATTCAAACATGATGTGAAAGACAAGGGGGTCTCAGAAAGGGAAACATTCCATGATAAGCGTATGGTTGTCCGTTGGGGAGTTATAAGAGTTGTGTGTGTGTGTATATGTATGTGTGTGTGTGTGAATGTTTGACTACAACAATAGCGTTTTCATCAGAGAGAGCGTTTTTGCCAAAGTTCCCCGTGTCATCTGTCTCGCCACTCATTCCTCCAAGAACTGCAAAATCTCAAACTAACCACACACTCACACGCGTCATCAAAAACATTATTATCTGCCCAAAAAAGAATGCACACACACACATGGTTGTTGGAAGTCTGGAACCAGTTGTTTACACAGTTGTCGATCTTAAACTGGAGTTTCAGAGCTTCAGTAGTGATCTGGCTCACCCTCAGAGGATAAAACAGACCAGCACCACAGAAACACACACACACACACACACACACACACACTCCCAGTACACACTTTCCCAATGTCATAACACGGCTGTGAGGAACACAGGACAGACGCACAACCTTTCCATCACAGGACATTGGAGACTGACAGTGTGGATCATTGTGCATCCCCAGACCACAGAGAAACATAAAGCTGTGCTGACTGAATACTTGGCAAGTAATTTACTCTGACAGGTGAGTAATCTATTCACAGATCCACAAATAAAACACACACACTCAGTGGCTATAGAATAAAAACAGTTGTTCAACTGGTATAGGTATTTCAGACTCTGCTGAGCAACTGGGATTTTCCTGCACAACAGGTTCTTATACAGATTGGTGCCAAAAGCAACCTGTGAGCGCCAGCTCTTCTCTCTTTACAACCCTGATGAGCAGAACAGCATCACACACAAAAGTATACCACCTACAGACTCCCAGAAACTAAAGGTTGCAACAAGACCAGGTGACATTTTCTTATCATTTCTTGTATTTTCTTCTAATACTGTCCAGTATCAGTGAGTTGTGTGTACGATTCGGGTTCAAGTCAAATCGGGACGTTTGAAAACCTCTCTTTATTTCTCTACATAATCCCCTGAAACTCACTATTTACAGTACCAATCCTTCTAATTCAATATTTCCCAAGGAGAGCAAATAGGGGCCGGTTGGCTAAGACAGCGAGAGGAGCCGCTCTACCGAGCATGCACTGTTGCTCGCCAGCTTCGTGCCTGCATGCCAACTAATGATGGGAAGTTTAAATCATTTTAGTGAATATGAAAATATTGCGATGCAGCTAAGAACATATTATAATAAACAGATGTAGGAGCTCACCTCTCATATCTTCTAGTCCGAGTCGTTCATTCTTTTGAATCTATTGCACTGTGGGAGTCACATGACAAAAGAACGAACGACTAGGACTAGAAGACTCATTGAGAAGCACCTTTCAATTCTGTTCCTGTGTACTGCACTGCATAGCGTCTATGGGAGTCACGTGACATAAGAACGACCGATTTGGACTAAAGGTACTCATTTCTGTTTCCTGTACATAACCCACGGAGGCTTTGCGATGCTTTGCGCATGCGGCCCAGTTGAAAATGATCAAATCACTCTCCGAGACTACTCATTCTTCTGAGTCACATTAAAGAATCGTTCAATAAGAGCGAATCGTTCATGAACGACATCACTAATGCTAACTGGGCACTGCCTCCAGACCTGGACGTGCACACCTTCACTACTTTCCTCCCCTTTTTCCTTTCTCCTTCTTAAACCTATTTTTTTCCCCCATTTCCCTTAATAAATTTAACCTTGCCTCGTATCTATGGTGCCACCCGTGATCTTACACTGGATAGAGGAAACTGATATTAAAATAAAACAAAAAAAAAACAATCTTTGCCAGGAAGGCAAAGATGCATTTCAGATGTTCCACGAGAGTGCATACACATGTCAGGGCATTTTTGTCTAGCACATACTCATTAAGGACATTATACAGAACAAACATGGTCCTTGACACGCTTGGACTTTGGAATATAATACTTGTCAAAGACACTCATCAGTGCTGTGGAAAGAAAAGCATGTACAGTGGAACCTTGGATTACGAGCATTATTCGTTCCGGAAGCAGGCTCGTATTCCAAAACACTTGTAAATCGCAGCAAATTTTCCCATAAGAAATAATGGAAACTCAAATTATTCATTCCACAGCTCAGAAAAATTTGCACAAAATATTAATTAAAAATAAAACAAATTAACCTGGGGGGTGTAAAGGCGAGAGTGTGTGTGTGAAGGGGCACAGTGTCAAATTACGCGCGCGCACGCACATAACGACAGAGAGGGAGAAAATGGATCTTTAACCTCTCTAACGAGACTTTCTGTTGCTTTACATGTGCACACACACACACGCGTGTTATAAGAAACAGTACACGTGAGCTGTACACACGCAAACACAAAATAAAATATGTTTTACACACACACACACGTGGTCACAGTGTTAAAGTAAACAGTACATATGTGCACAGATGTTGCACCATTATACCAATAAGAGACGCGCACTAAGACCCAGCAGGAGAGACGATTACCCACAATTCCGCAGCGCAAGAGAGAGAAAAATCATTGGCTCAGTTTTGACCACGTGACGCTCAGCATCAAAACAAGAAGCGCATGCGTGATACATGATACTCGGGACTCGTAAACCAAGACTCAAGTCAAAATGTATTAAAAATCTTTGCTCGTCTTGCGGAACACTCGCAAAACGCGTTACTCGCAATCCGAGGTTTCACTGTATCTTAAATAGAAATTATAATAAACACATGATAACTGTCCTAATGAACGAGTATGGCAATAACTGTTGTTATTGTACTCATTTCTGTACCAAATGTCAAATACTTTTGTGTCCCCCAGCACTTTTTCCAGTTTATTATTTTTGCCCAAAGGCTGGAACATGCTAGATGCCTTGTGACGCTAATTATTTGGAGCTTGTTTTCTTAACCTAAGAACGGCTCTTTACAATTACAGACAATTTTTCTTCAACTGACGGGTAACATTTACAGTAGAACTATTGTTAAATTACTTAGAAATGACAGTGTATGAGGAAAATCCACAACGTGCGCTCGACATTACACTTAGCATTGGCCGCTAGTCAACTTTTCTCCTCAGTAAGAAATGTAAACAATGTGTCACAGCTTGTGGATTCTGCAGAAAAGCTTATACATTTCAAAGTAGAAAAAGATCTGGAATCTTTCCACAAACGCGGTGAACAGGACACCGCTCGGGAGAAGCAGGTGGAAGTTTTATCAGTAGATTAGAAAGGAAGAAACAATATTATTCATGCACTCAGGGTCTCTCTCTCTCTCTCTCTCTCTCTCTCCCGCTTCCCCACAATTTGTTTCTTCTCAAATGATAGTGGGGATGATGACAAGTACTTAACATAAAACACCTGGCACACACACACACACTGACTTGGAGTGGCTTTGAGATCAAACCATGAGAGAGATTTCCCTCCCAGCCGTCCCTCAGATTAGCAGTGTGCCAGCTTCTAACAACATTGACTCCTTCTGCAACGTGTATGCGTGTGTGTGTGTGTGTGTGTGTGTGTGTGTGTGCAAAGGATACACAGCAAAGGATCAAGTGTTATTATAACACATGCTCTCAAATGCCCCCCTAAAGAGTGGACAAGGACAAGTACAAGAATGAATGTTTGGACATCTGTGAATGTGTGTGTGTGTGTGTGTGTGTGTGTGTGTGTGTGTGTGTGTTTGTGTGCGCCTGGCTTTGCTCTCGTGCCCTTGTGCTCTTGTGTCTCAAGTCTTTCCTGTTGCAGGAAGAAATTCTGAGAAACCTGCATGTGGTGATGGTGATAGACTGTCAGGACAAATTTTTCGTTTTCAAAAACCAGCCGGATTTTCATATTTATAGATAGGAAAATAAATTCAAATGATTAAGACACCATGCTCTGCTTTAAATTGCTGCTTAAGTTAGCAGTAAAGTTTTTGGCTACATTACTTTCCTTTGTCTTTAAGGCATGCTTACATTTCCATATAAATCATGCATCAATTATGTAAAAATATGTATCTGACCCTCAAATGCACTTCCACAAGGGGTGTTCAAGTCAAACCGGGACTTGTGATGAAATTGTCATGAAAGAAGGTGTAAAACTCTGACATCTACAGAAGACTTCAAGCACAGTACGTTGATGAGGCTCTTAGCTGAAGTAAAACATTTAAAAGGTGCAATTGTTTTAAACAAGGCCGCATATCTGTGAATGGCGATCCTGGTCGAGGTGGCTCGGCGCCCACGTGGCGTCATTCCCGTGAACGTTCAGCGTCTGATACTGGAAAATTGACAGATAACTTGTTGCCAACTTGCGGAAGAGACACATCTGTCTGTGGGAACTGTACACCCAATCATTCACCAACACCACTTGCACATTACAGGAACTTGGCTGGACGTTATTAACATACCTCCATACAGTCCTGAACTCACTCCAAGCCATTTTCACATGTTTGGGCCATTAAAGAAGTTCCTGGGAGGCCAGCGTTTCAGACCTAAAGCATGATCAGTGCTCTGGCATACTCTCATAACTGTGTTCTGCTATTCTGTACAACCAAAAGTCCCAGTTTGACTTGAATGCCCCTTGTTACGTATACGCTTTATAATAATGACAGATCTCCTCACACGTCCAGGGTTGAGGGTTCGATTCTCCCTGCCCTGTCCAATGTGTGTGAAGTTTGCAAGTTTATAATTTAGTTTCCTCCTATAGTCCAAATGCATGCGCGATAGCTTGACTAGCATTTAGAAATTGTCCGTTTTGTGTGCGTATCCTGCCTTGTGTTGTGAGGTCCCTGGGATAGGCTCCAGACCATCTACAGCAGAAGCGGTATAGATAATGGATGGATGGTATTGATGCTACTTTACATTGAGCATATAAAGTAAACAGAAAGTTCTTTGTTATTTTAAAGTGATTTGACTTCTAATGCATTGGGGAGGATTTAGAATGATACCCACATGAAGACAAATCAAGATGGAGGATTGTTCCTGAAAATATTGGTCCTGGTTACTTTATATACAATGATGATAAACACTGGTAAGAAGAAAATGCAAAGCAAAAACTAAAGAATCAACAGGGTTTTGGATAAGCATAGTTTATGCAAGCTGAAGGGATGGATATCTACAGGCCCTGGAAAGAATTTTGTTTAACCATATTCATTAATTCCACTGACAACCAGCTTGGTTTCAAAACTAATCATGGCACAGAATTGTGCATACAGTATACATGTATACAGTAAAGCAAATTTTATAGATGGAGAGGTCAATGGTTTTCTAGTGTTTTATTGATGCCTCTGAAGCTTTTGATCGTGTTAATCCCAAAAAAGCTTTTTTAGATAATTGAAATGGGAGTGCCTGTGTAGTTTGTGAGAATTTTGGCATTGGCACTGGTATGCTCACCAATCAGTGCAGGTAAAAAAATAGGGTTGTACTGTATATGGATAATCTGTCTAAGCAATTGTAGTTGAAAGCGTGTAATACTGGATGCATGATAAGTAACATTTGTGTGAACTATCTTATGCATGCAGATGACCTTGTCCAAGTAGTAGTGCTGGTCTTCATAGGCTGCTAACCGTCTGCTCTGTTCAAATATAATGCTTTAAGTGTGCAGCGTTGATCTGTTGAACTAAAAAGGATCAGACGCTAAACTTTCCAGTGTTTAACTTGGCGGATAATTATCTTGACGTCTGTAATAAAGTAAAAATATCTTGGGGATTTTATTACTGATAAAAGGACTGATGATGACGATGATGATGATGATATTTATAGACAGTGATCAATATCCTTGTATGCAGGTTTAGCATGTGTTTTTTCCCCTCAGTATGCTGTCCACATTTGTGGACAAACTTCTCAAATGTAATCCACACTTGTGGACAAACCAAGAAAGTTAGCATGCAGAGACTACAGGGTGTGTACGATATTACTCAATAGGCCTGCTCTTGTTAGTAACTGTAAGAGGTAATACTTATTTATGTACAAATGTATTTTGGGAAAATAAAATAATTTCGGACATGTCCAATATAAGATTCAGTATTGTTCGTTATCAGACCCAGCTATTGAGATATTGGTACAGATTCCTCATTTTTAAATATATTTAGATGCTATCTATATAATGAACTATTTACTGTGCCTTTGGAATCTTTTTCATGTTTAGTGATTCCCTTGCATGTCTTGTACCTTACTGAAACCATATAACCGCTTATCTTGTGCATGGTTGCAGGAAGTCTGAAGCCTATCCCAGGGGAATCTGGGCATGATGTTGGGTACACCCTGGACGGGGTACCAATCCAACACCCTCACGGTACGGGGAATTTTGGAAAGGCCAATTAGCCTACTCTGCACGTCTTTGAACTGTGGAAGGACACTTACTTGGAAGGACACTTACTGGCGTATCCGGAGAAAACTCACCAACCATAACTACAATTATGATAAGCACAAATATGATGACCTTAGTTTATTTAGGTCAATCATTGTTATAATCTTTCCTTTTCAAATGGTTGTAGATAAGCAGCTTGCCACTGTGATAACAATACAATAATGTGAAAACATTTAAAACGTCACCCTAGCTACGTCACACTATGGCTAAACCTACGCCTAACCTTAACCTTAGTCGTTATGCCTATCTAGTTTTGTCCAAAGATGTCATTAGTTGTTACATTATTTTTTAAATCAATTTTATATGGACATACCAGATGTCCTGATGATCTCCTGACTAAAATCCAGCCTACGTACGCATAGCAATATTTTTCTATGTCTATCATCTGTTCTGTCTTATCAGGATAAAGTTTTAAAGTTTAATAAAGAGGAAATAAAATCTGACATTCCAGTACTTGATTATAAAACTACTGTCCAGTAATCACATAACAGTGACTCCTGACCCTGAACACACACACACACACACACACACACACACACACACACACACACACACACACAGCAACCAAGTGCTAATAAATGGCAGATCTGTACGGTCTCTAGTGTTGAAAGTTTGAGGACACACATTCACACACACGCGCACACACACACACACACACACACATGACAGATCATTGAAGCTGGAAACTTCTTGTTTGAGGAATGTAGTGTTGATGGAGCTTTAGTGCAGTGTGTGTTTTTGTGTGTGTGTCTTCCTACAATATTTAAGCTATAACATTAGACTGTGTATTCATGCCAGATGCAAGAGAATAAGTGAAGGGAAAGAGGGCAAGGACAGAGAGGAAGGTGAACATGGAAAGAGGGTGGAGAGGAGGGAAAAAAACAGGATAGATAGAAAGAGTAGGATATAGGTAGTGGATGAGCGAGTATAAAAATAAGCATGGGAATGAAACGGACAGGAGAGCAGAAGAGAGGGATAAAGGGAAACAAAAGGAGTTAATCATGGAAGAAAGAGATTTATGGGAAGCACTGGATGGAGAAAAAAAGATAACTGGAAAGAGTGAAGGGGAAATGGTAAGAGAAAAATTGATTAAAAAAACGGGTAAAGATGAACACAGAATAAGGTACAGGAGGAGTTAAAAGAAATACAGTCCAGAGGACAGAAGGAGAAAGAGTGATAAAGAGAACAGAGAATGGAGGGATAGACTAAAACCCAAGGGGGCTGTTTAAGAAAGAGAGAGAGAGAGAGAGAGAGAGAGAATGAATGGATGTAAAAAAAAAAGCCAAATGAATGGAAAGAAGAGCAAAGATTGGATTGAAATAAAAAAAACAGAATGAGAAAAAGCTAAGGATAAAGGAAAGAGAGGTGAGACAGAATGTCTCAGAGAGAGGACTGGGGAGGCCACTGAAGAAAGCGTGATGTAGAGCAGGAAAGAATTTTTTTAGCAAGAATAAATGATAAAGAGATTAAGAGAGAGAAAGCAGAGGCAAGTCAAATGGACTCAAAGTGCAGTGCTGTGGTACGCTCCGTTATGATTAGTCATGACTTTGACGGTACTTCAAATTTCGATGGTAACAAAGCAGTTTTTATTATGCTCCACGACATTGTTGGTAGTCTTTCGGCCCCTCCTGTCGAGGAGTCGCCACAGCGGAACATCCGATCCACACAACAACTTGGCACAGGTTTGACGCCGGATGCCCTTCCTGACACAACCCTCCCATTTAATCCGGGCTTGTGACCGGCACTGCATCTAATGGCTGGGGTTTGGGCCTTGGGTGGGAATCGAAAACGAGGGATGGAAAGAAGAGACAGTGGGAGAAGACATGGATCTCACCTGTGTATCTGTAGCTCGAAGCCAATTTTTGCTTCAGCATCTTCTAACCTCTGGATGGAGAATCGCAATCCTATAGACACCTAGAGAAATAGACGGAGAAAATAAACAGGATGATAAAGGCAGTATTGCTCTATCATTATTATTATTGTCACAGCAGTGTTGGTTCTGAATAGACACTTTGAATTATAGAGGAAGAGAAAGAGGGATTAAAATAAAAAATAAAAGTGGTGTTTCGCCATCATTATTAGTAACACAGCAGTGTTACTACATACTACTACTATATACTATACACTGCTTTAAGAAATAAAGGGAACACTTAGTCCAGGTTTGACTTGAACCATGCATACACATATGAGAGGCGTTCAAGTCAAACTGGGACTAAGTGTTCCCTTTATTTTTTGGAGCAGTATAACTGTGCCCATGTGTTGCAGTTCATTAGCTCAACTGTGATAACAGCTAATGAAGGCCAGCACTGTGGCTACAGGCTGTACGCTAATTACGAAAGCCCATAAACAGCCCCTCCTCCCTACCCTCCATCCTCCCCCAACAGCCTGATGGAAACCCTGCACACTACAAAGCCAGCTCATGATGGAGGGGTGAAAGGAACAAGCGCTGTTAAACTTAAAATCCACGGCCTCCTTTTGTGGTTTCTGCTTAAAAAAGTCAGAGAGTCGATAAAATTTCGGTAACTGGAACGGCACATTTCTGTGCACATATTTCATCAAAGCTTCTGGATTTATGAGGATCGCCTTGTATATTTTTGTGGAGGCCAATTACTCTAATGAGACAATATCTTTCAATGAAAAAGGTCTTTACACAACCAAAAAAGGATTAGGTTTAGGACGCATTAAAAAACAAAACAAAACAAAAAAACCTACGTATTTGGTGCTGCATAGATATTACAGTTCCAATTTCATTTTTAATTCATAAATAGGTTTAATATAAGCAGATAGATAACCAAAGGACCGGAAATTAATTTTTTACACTACATCACATTTATAAATGCTAAGACTAATTATTCCAATAAGTCTATCCTCTTTACTTACGGAAAACTGAGTGTGTGTGCCTCAAAGATAAAAAGTCACACGCTCAAAGATTTCATTAGTTTGCCTTTAGCTTTGATTATTGCACCCGATGTGGTGGGCAATCCATGTGTGAAAATGATTCCTCATGCTCCTAGAATGACTCAGGAAGAAAAAAATCCATTGACGGGATAATCTGGTCATTCCGTACATTCAGCTCCTCAGCTCACTTCATTTTAAAGCAACCACAGATCACAATGTGATCACATGATGAGCGCATATTTTCAAGACGAAACTGTCTAAGGTGTGAATGAGCGTGTGATCTCGAGTGCCTTGATCCCACTGAACTCCCACTGAACTCCGGATCGACTGCGAATCTCTAGGAGTAAACTGGAAATCTGGACCCATGAGGTTAATCTAGGACACCATATCGCCTCTTTTATGTGACTTGGGGACAGGGTTGGGTTTGATCAAGCTGCAGACACTTCCTGACAAATGAATCCTTAAAGAATCAAAGGAACTGACTATAACAGCTCAGCTGTGTGTCATTACCACGCGCCTCGCCATCTGCAATCCCTTTTTTTCCCAATTGTTTTCAGCCAGAAGCATCCATACTATATGAACCTCTACCACCCGAGTGAGAGATGAGCTTTCAAAAGTGTGGGAGATATCAAAACAATATGTCTGTTTCAGGAACGTTCGCATAATATGCAGACTGGAAAACAATGAAGACATTATTTGGGCGAGTCTGTCTGTTAATAACCTACACCCGGGGAGAAGGTCCTGGCAGTCAGACAGATAAAAGTCCTTATTTCAGTCAAATATTCGAGACAGCTGAGGTGCCTCTCCTGTATCTAACAACACTACAATAATCAACAATTCAAGACGATGCCTTTATTATGTCTTCAGAATACATGGAATATATAAACTAAATCAGGCAGCAGATTTAAGTCTTAGAGAGTGAGAGACGCTTTATTTAAATAGACGCCTCTCTTGCAATAAACATGTCTAAATAACTAGTGCGTCGACTCATTTTACACGTGTTTAAAGCAAAACTAAACATTTTAGCAGATTCCATACAAACTCAGACTCATGGCATGTTCCATATACTGTACATATATAAACTCCTTCAATATTATAAGACACATTAAGCCATGAGTGAATGATGTTGTAGTGGTGAAAGGGGCAAGAGAAAGAGAGAGAGAGAGAGAGAGAGAGAGAATGTGTCATCTTTCATAGTTACTGTTCAGATCGTACACTATGAGCAGAGAGCAGACAGAATCCATATGTCCAAAAAAAGTCCAGGAAAGGACAAACGCTAAGTAAGTAAGTAAGTAACATGCTTGGACATAGTTGTGGAGGAAAGAAAAATTATACTTCTAAATTATTATTGCTTGACAATTTTTGCATATTTTCTAATCCAATTTTTTCAAATACTTACAAAAGTGAAGCAAACATGGTTTTCCTCCCAGGGCTGGAGCCTATCACTGGAAACTTAGGTCATGAGGCAGGGTACAACCTGGACAGGGTGCCAATCCATTACAGGGCGCACAAATATCTACATTCAAACACTCATTCACACACTGCAGGTAATTTGGGAATGCCAATTCACCTAATATGCATGTCTTTGGACTGTGGGAGGAAACCGGAGTGCCCGGAGGAAACCCACCAAGCATGGGGAGAGAAAATGCAAACTCCATGCACACAGAGGCAGGAATCAAACCCAGACCGTGGAGGTCCAAGGCGACAGTGCTAAACACTAAGCCCCCATACCGCTATACAGTACCTACTGTAGTTACTGACCTATTAGTCACTTACCTACTGAATTACAAACAGAGTTACTTACCTAATTCAAATTCAAATTCAAATTTTATTTGTCACATACATAGTCATACACAGTACGATATGCAGTGAAATGCTTACACGACCGCCCGTGACCTCAAAAATAAAAAAAAATTAAAAACAAGAAATAATAACGAGAAATAGAAAAATAGAAAAGAGGCAATAAATAAATAAATATCTTAACTATAAGAACGTAGAACAAAATATACAAGTTTTCAAAATATATAAGAAATATAAACCTACAACCTATAAATCTGTACAATGCAAATAATACGTGGAATGAATGAAAAATGTCTGAAGTGTGCAATTGAGCATTGTTTGTGCAAATGTGCAATATGTGTGCAAGTGTGTGCAAATGTGCAATGTCCATGATTGTCCGGTCTACAGTGCGTTGGGGTGTGTGCACAGATGAATAATGTCCATGAGTGTCCATTTCTGTGCAATGTTGCAAAAACGCGGAGATGATTAGTCTTGTGATTAGTCTTATGTGTTAATCTGTACTAATCTCTGTTAATTTGTTAATCTGTAATTAACCACTCTTACTTTCTGACTAACTTACTTAATTACCTACTTTATTTACTTACCTACTGACTTACTTACTTACGTACTTACTTACTTGCTTATTTACTTATTTCTTACTTAGTACTTACCTAAATACTTACTTTACAACTGAATGACTTATTTATTTACCTACTTACTTAATTACTTATTAACTAATAAAGGTATATCTTATCTTACTTAGTAGTCTTTATCAGTACTTTCTAGTGGTGGGTTATCAACAATGTCACTAGAGAAAGGTCCAGCATGTAAAATTTTGCTGCATCCCACCACTTTTAGTAAGATTTATGTAATTTAATAAAGGAAAAACATTAAAGAACTTATGTAGGTAACTTGATATTTTGAAATAATACATTGAAATATAAATGTAATATCTATAGTTAAAATATTACTGATCTGTGGTAACAATTATACTAGGCATTCAGAGTGTACTTTTGACAAATCATCTACAAATTTACATGTAAGTTCAGTTACATATAGATTTTTATTAGTTGCATTGGTAGATTAATATTACTGGTCAAAAGTCCAGTTACAGATATCCATAATTACATGCTTACTGGCTTTTCCCAATTACTCACAGACTGTTTCAAATCCAATAAAGTTGCTTAAACCACATGTTCCCACCTGCTCCCTTGTCCTGTACATTTTAATGGTTTCTCTGCTCTATCACACCAATCAATTCATAATTCATATTCAATTCATAAAAGGCTATTAATTAGCTTATTAGTTACATCATGTATGTTGTATAACTGTTCTAATGTATGGGATGCTGTGTTAGGACCACGGTTGGGAATCACTGGTTTGTAACACATATTATACACTCTATTTCTGTATCATTTAGATTTTCTCATTCATAATCATAAGCAATTATAATAAGCTAATTACTAATATGGTGTGAGCAAAAACTTATGCCTGCAAATGGTACTACATAATTAAAAAAAAATAATAAATACAGCAAAAGATCTCTAAACTATTCTCGTAGCAGAAGATCAGTATAAGCTTAGCTGTGTCAATTTTTGTCAAAACAAAAATGTGCCACCAGGACAGTTTTGGCACCACAAGACCTCTGGTTTCGGATCTGGGAAGTTTGGAGGGTGGGTCAGTGGCCTTGGGCTCCTTGCCAGCTAGCCCCTGTGCATGCTGAGCTGTGCTGCACTGAGTGCGTTTCTATCAAGGGCAAAGCCCAGCATTGACTTTTCGGTGATTTGTTTTGCACTGGCTTTTCTATGAGATTGGAGCAGAGTGCGTAGACTTTGAACCCCACAGGCATAGATGAGTGCCCACCTGATGATCCTGTCACCAGTCTACTGGTATATAATTGATAAACAATGTTAATGTGTTAATGTTATGGGGTGTTAATATTATGGCAGATCGATGTATAGTGAGCATGTTTATAATGTTATACAGTATAATGCCATTCAAGAATTTGAATGACTAAGTCAGTAAAAAAAAAAAATATGGCTTTGTGTAGATGGACATGAATCGGAGCTCCAATGGTGATGTAGAAACACACCAAGTCATCCGAGAGGCTTTGATATTTCAAATACAAGCTGACAATGCTCAGATTTCTTAACATTTGTCAAGTTTACTCCTCCAAATTTTAATTGTTAATGTTGATGTCCTATGGTGTATGAAGAGACCACCTTGAAAGAAATGTGCGACCAATTCTTTATTGTTCTTTTTGTTGGTTGGATCACATCCCCCATGTGCTTCCCATGTGGTTGCCTGTGACGTGCTGGAGGGTGATGGGGAACATAAATGTGGTGAGTGGGGCAGGGGATGCGTCACAGTGCTTAACTGGTGCCATGTTAATTTGGCCCATGTGAGCTTAACCCTGCAGGCTAGCATGGTGAGCTCGGAATCTCGAAGAACAGCATACTCCAATCTGGAACATGTTAACATGTCAAGCTCAGCCCATCCAACAAACACACACACACACACACACATACACATATATCCATCCTTCCTACGCTTTCTCTTCTAACTCTCCATTCATTATTTATTCTACTCGTTCGATTAAGCCACAGCTTTAGCAAAACAGGCTTTTTATTCATCCCTTGTCTCTCTCGCTCAGTAAACAACCCGGTCATACTGTCTGTCTTTCTGTCTTATTACCACCACAAGACAATCCTTTTCTAAATGTCATCTCTCTCTTATGATCAAACGATCAACCATGTCAAAACAAAGCTGTCTCATGAATACTCAATCTTTCATTCCTGTAAAACCACAGATAAACAAGTCTTCCCCTACTACTACACCATTGTTAATAATTGCATGTCCCTCGCTGGCATCTCTTTCACATATCATCCTCTGCATGTTCTAGTTCAATCGCACTTCCAGCCTGTTTCTCTGTTCATTCGCTTTCCTCCGGTATCTCTCTTATCTTGGAAGAGAAAACTGAACGAGGCCGATGTTGAGTGCTTTTGAGATAGAAAACGATGACCTCTACCCCTATTTTCCTCGCTCTCTAACCTAATTCTCCCCTTCCTCTTAGTCTCCAATTTGAGCTTTGAAGATGAGTGGCTCCATCTCGTTCCAGGCTAAAAGGCAGAAACACCAATCAATCATGCAAGTCATAAGACCGGGCGACCCCTCGCCCACAACCTCTTAACCTAAAAACACTAAATGCCTGATCAGCGATGTTTGCACTAGAAAGTGAGTCATAGGGCACAATAGTGCCACTCTGGCTGGGTGATCTTAAGTATTAAGTGGGCTGAACAGCGGTAATAAGGTTGTAAACCACACTCTTCGTATCCTGCAGAGGAAAGCATTTACCAGCTTATGTGTCAAATTAGAAGAAAATTACCATTCAATTTGCCCCGCCTTAACCGGCACGGCTATCATAACAGAGCAAAGAATAAACAGCAGTGAAGAGGCTTTAAAATCTATCCCAGTTTCAGCTTTATCCTCGGAAAACAGGGGTTTTAAGATCTTCGGAGAAAATTCGCCCACTTCCGAGCAATCGTATCTTCTTTCCCTTTCCAAAGACTACGGTAAAGTAAAAGTCAGCGGGAGCTAAACAAGGATAAATCATAAAAGGAGCGTTCAAGTCATATGAGTGCAGTGTACCCTGAGGGCTCGGGGGAAATAGTAAACTGATGGGTAAGGGATAGAGGGGGAGGAAGAAGGGAATGATGGTAAGGAAAAATGCAGAGACAAAGCAGCTGGACAGATCTTGAAATGCCACCCGAGCGTCCATTGGGGTCAAAAGTCTTTAATCACTGGATATGTTATTCAAAGTAAAGTATTTGATTGTGTTTTTTCATACCGTTCTTGGAAGACTGACTTCTGTAACAAATGACCATGACAACACAAAGAAGAATCCGTGGCATTTGAAACACACAACAAACAACAACAAATAACCTCGTTTAAAGGACAACCATTAGAACAACCTCACTTCATCGCTATGCTTCTTACTCCAGATTACCACTGGGAGCAGACTGATGACATCGCATCTGCGACATCGTTTTGTTCCATGCCCCGCTGGGTGTGTTTCAGAAGCGGAGCAGCTTGACAAGACTTTTGCCCTGGAATATTCATGAGGAATGCGCTGCCTGATCGGTGGGTTGAACCACTTTCAGATTCATAGTCGCAGCAGCTTCTAATAAAAATTGAAAAGGCGAGGATATTTAGTGGAGAACTCCTTCGGGGTTGCTTCTGGAATGTGATGCGGTGCACGAGCATCGACTAAACTGGCAAACAATCAGAGGGTCAGTGTTTGCGATTCAGTTTGTGACTTGGGATGTGTAGTCAGATTTAGCAAACAGATTGGACATCCAGACAAATTGTGACACTGATCAGCTCAGGTGATAGGCAGAATGCTACGTAGTTGCTCTGGGTTTAAAGTGTAATAATTATGATGTAGTTTGGGAAAAACGGGTATATGTCACTATGGCTCAAATCTAAAAAAAAAAAAACCCAAATAAATCAATATCAAGCTTTTTTCTTTTATTATATTTCATCTTCATTCTACGTTATGAAACTGACATGAGTTTTTTCTAACCCTGTTTTGGCTTTCTGTCTGCATATATCCTGTTGTTTAAGAAGCTAGTTAAATAAATAGAGTGGAAAAGTAGCGAGGTCACGTAGCTACATTACCAATTAAAGGTTTTGACACTTTGTCTAATTCCATGATCTTTTCTGATTTTTAGACATTTGATGATTTAAGACACCCAAAATACGCAATAATCTCTTTCAAAACAGTTGATATTGAAATGTGTCTGCAAGATGTGCTCTGTAAAGCTTCATAACGCCTCTAATCTGAGGTGCTGTTTGTTAATTGGTGATTTCTGAGGCTGGTAACTCTAAATGAACTTCCTATCTTAAATAATAACTATTTAAAAACTTCCAGTATTCAAATTAAAATTTTGTCATGTACACAAGCATACATAGTGAAATGCTCAAGTATTGTTCTAGAATGATTGAACTTGATCAAGTTCTTGGATCATAAAACAGTCCAGTTTGGAATCAGATACTGATTTAAAAAAAAAAAAAATCACTCAATAAAAGCTTGTTCATGCAATAACATTAGTAAACAGAATAAAATTGATTTCAATTTTAAAATTGGTTTTAATTAATTCATTATTTTTTATTTATTAATCCTATTATATTAGATGATAAATATGGATGTAGGTGTTTTGTGGTTAAACCTTTAAACGTGATTTACTCCATTTAGTGTTAAATGTGCTCCATTATGCACAATTAATTTTCAGTAATTCCTGAATGGGTCGTCTACATACAAAAAACGTGAGAAAAAAAATAAAACTCTGCTGTCCTTTTTCTACATTTTGGTATTGGACAGGGTTTAAATGAGTCATTTATTGTGATGTCAAACAAGAAGATACAACACCTTCCCCTTGTCTTGTTGCTCAGCTCTGCTGTTCTCAGACGGGGTGTGGCTCAGCAGAAGCTCATTGACAAAGACACTGAAGGAGCATGTTTAGAGAAGGGAGTTTATGGTCAGCTGGAGTGTTAACACATGCACTTTGGGTGTTACCTTGGTAAAGAAATAGTACAATATGGGACCTTTAAAATGCTACAACTAGAGATACATGCAGACAGTCATGTCCACATCCCAGAGAAATTCATGGCCTACAAACATGTCTGCTACTTTTTTAGTCCAATTCCCATCACTTACTCTCAATGCCACGATCGCAGTCGGTGGATTTCTAATCATGCACACCTGACTTGGATCACTCACACACATGCTCCAAAGCATACTCTTGTTTATCGTGCATGCTACCGTGGATAATGATCTCATTTTTGCTGTCTGGTTTTGTGATTTAGTTTTTTGCCCTGTTTGCTAAATCCACTTTTGTGTGGATTCGTGTGGACATTGTGTCTGCTTGTGTCGATGTTTCTGCATTACGTTTTGGATTTGTTTGCCTGTTTTTTGAATAAAGCCTACAAATCCAACTGCATCTGGCTCTGCTATCTGACATATTCTCACTGATAATGATCAGGTCATTTTAAATGGTGGACCATTAAATGAATTTAAAATGTTGTGATAGAGTTGATGTTCTTAATGCATGATGATAGATGGTAACCCACCTTTGGTGTCTTTGCTAACTCTATACTAAACATCTTTTACTGTGTTACATTAACCCAGCTACTTAAGTGAGAACAAAATCCTGCTATTATCAGCAAAGAAACCTTGCAAAAAGCACCACAAGTCAGACATGTCCAAACAGCCAGCAGTGGTGTTAAGAACCACAGGTATACTCCTCCCTGCTTAGATTCCACAGCATGCGTTTTTCATGCTTTAGTAACACACACACACTGCACCACTCATTTCAGGAGATGAGAAGATGCTGTGTTATGAACACATCTGGATAACAGCTGCATTCCAGAAGTCGCCCTGGACCAGAGCCATAACCACCAAAAGCAATAAGCGGGGCGTCATGTCCCTCTAAGTTTGTTTCAATTCAGTTAAATTGCTTATAGCAGTTTTAAAAATAGACATTGTAACGTAGCAAAGTCTTGGACGTGGATCTCGATTTTAGGATCCAAATATAAATTGTTCACCCCCGATGACAGACGTCTGTTCCACTCCTGTTCTACAACAGTAGCAGCTCATGACCATAGATTTATACAGTCATTTGACTATCATACTTCACAAACATTTTATTTTTAAAATGATGACTATTTGCTCTTAAACATGGGTATTTGAGGTCTCATAAAGTACCAGAGTGAGTCAAAAATGATCCGCACTCCGGTTATGTTGAAACTTCTGTTGGCTGCACTGTCTTATCAGAGTTTTCCGGTTAAAGCTACTGTCTCCCCAGGCACTGCTGTGCAGGTGTGAACGTGTAACATCAGTATTGTTTTATCATGTTTTGGAACATTACCAGAAAAAGGTTCAACAATCAACAATGCTCGTTACAGTAAGACACTTATTGGAGCCTAGGCTTTAGATTAAACACAGTGGACTGCTATCCATGTGCATTGTGATCTTGCATGACAATGCTCTTCCGTACCCTTCTGCCCACAATGTTGATGATCTGAAATGCTAAAGCATCCTCCCTATAGTCCTGATCTTGCTCAATCTGACTTTTACCTGTTTGGTCCCCTGAAAGCAGCCCTACGAGGATAAAGATTCACTTCTGATACAGAAGTGAAAACGTGGTGGATTCATGGCCCACAGGTCAACGTAAAACATTTTTTAATGAGGGAATACGAAAGCTTGTTGACAGATGGAAAATAAATTTTTCTGAAAAGCAAGGAGATTATGGAAAAATGATGTATTTGTCTTTTCTAAAAGGTAATTACAATTAATTCTACAGCCAGAGTGCTGATCATTTTTGCAGCTGCTTTTGTGAATACTAAGGAAACTAAGTGGGACAGTGAGATCGCCAATTGCATGACTACTAAAAAAGCAAGCAAAGGGATGGAACATTGGTTTATATAGTATCTAATATATATACTGTATATTGAACACTTTGTTAACTATATAGATTCACGTAACACTTTTATCGCTAAACGTAAACTGTTTTAAAGCTAAATATACACTGGGTGCTTTTCTGTGGTTATGGTGATATTTTATCTGTAGTAACACATATACACAGACATAGTCAAGTATGTGTCTGGTCTGGACCTCGGTAGTTTGAAATAATATTTTTTTGCATGTATATACTGTACAAGGACGTATGGGAGGAAAAAGTTGCCGCTTTTTAGTTCACTCGAAGTCTGCGTTCATATTACTAGCCTGAAGTGACTTAAATCCAATTTTGTACCCGATCGTGACACAGTTACGGATTTCTTTAGGGTTGAATGCACAAATCAGGTGACTTTTTTGCCCATGTGGATGTGATGTTGCACATGGCTGACGTCATGAAGATTTCATAGCAGCGCCAGCAACAGTTCATAAAACAGCTAAAATGAGGCGTCTGGCTTTTTTTCCTTCTCCTGGACATCAACAAATACAGCCTGCTTGCCATCCTCCGAAACAATCCCAAACATATTTTTGCTAAAATAGCATCCATTGTTTGAAATGAATGAGTGGTTGCATGATGTGTTTCTCAGATGGCACGAGCAAAGACCTATCAATGTGCACATGTGTGCTGTGGACACAGCATCAACCGACATGAACGGTAATATGTTATATACAGTAATAATATGTTAATATGTGCACATGTACAGAATATGACTACATAGATACTGAGTAAAAAAAAAAAAAAAACACTGTTTTTCTCATCTCACTTTGGGAGGAGCTCAGTCTTGGCGTTGGGACAGTTTCCTGGCTTCCTTAGTCACTGACGCAAACAATTTATATTTGAAGAGGGAGAAATCTAAAAAGCTCTAAATCCTGTTTCAGTGGTTCAAAACCATACTGATAAATGTATCTCATAAGAGTCAGTTATTTATTTCTTCTCCTTTTTTATCGCTCTTCTCCTCTCCTTATACCTTTTTATCTCTCAAGCAGTTTAACCTAGTCAGCAAGGCTACGCCGAAGTCTGTTTCCTGTTTGATTTAATAATTTAAAGCAATGGCTTGGGGAAAGTAAAGTATCATATTGAGTGCTGAAGAGCCTTCGCACTTAACCCTTGAATGTGACCTAATTCTTCATCACTATCACTCCCATATTAGGTTACCCTTCTCTAGCATTTACAACCTTTCACTTTTGAACAGTTTACCAATAGTTTGTTACACATTAGTGAAGAAGGGAAAAGAAAGCGAAACAGAGCCACAGATACATCTAGCAAGATGTTTAAGCACATTTTCTTAAAAGAGAATACAAGCAGAAAAATAAAAGAGACACCAAAAAAAAAAAAGAGTTTTCTTACATTCGCTCCAGCCACCATTGGGTTTCCTAATTCACATATAACCAACTGGGTGTCATTTCCCATCCTGTGCTCACAATTAAGAATCTGTAGGTCCTGAAACAGAAGAGGAAAAAAAAAAAAAACTTGATTATGTCTCATAAAAGCAGTGTTTTACTTTTTCCTTTGACAGGGTTGAGCAAAAACTAGGAGATGCATGATGCATGATCCTGTCATGATGGATTTTTGATCAGTAAACAATTAATGCAAGTTACTCTCCTAGTTAGTGGGTTTTTTTTGGAACTAAAATTAACAAGTAGGAAATAGCTAGGACAGCTAGAAGTCAGTCCATTTTGTAGATAAACCTCCAACTACCCTATTTGTTCTGGAATATGTGGCGGTTTATAACATAGACTTGATATAAAGCAAACTTAGCTACTACATAAAAAAAAATCTTCATTTGATTTCGTTCTTTCATGTTGATTCAAAACCAGTCACGGAAGCTCTTTCAGCAAGGAACTACTGCTTCTAATTCATCCCGAATCGCCGAACCATTCATGTACAGTAGTTCTGTTCACAAAGTTATCTAGCTGGGCTGAATCCTAATCCCTCTCTAACCTCTGATCAAGGGCACTACTTGGTGTGTGGAACAAAGGGATTGTACATCCTATTGTACATAGTGCACTAGCTTTCCACTTTATGCAATTTGAGATTTAACACCAGGACCTACGTGTAGAAGTGTAAATATAAAGTAAACTAAAGTTTCTCAGGACTGTCCATCACCTCCATGGTTGATTTCCCTCACCCTTTGGCTACGTAGTCCAGATGTTGTTAGTCTTTCGGCTGCTCCCGGCAAGGGGTCGCCACAGCGGAATATCCAGTCCGCACTACAACTTGGCACGGGTTTTTACGCCGGATGCCCTTCCTGACGCAACCCTCCCATTTACCCGGGCTTGGGACCGGCACTGCGTCCAGTGGCTGCGGGGTTTGGGCACTGACTGGGAATCGAACCCGGGCCTTCCACATGGCAGGTGAAACACCTACCACTGAACCACCTACCACCAGGTATTTTGCTCGGCCAACACAGATCCTTCCGTGAATGGTGAAACTAACTAGAGCTGGTGACCAACAGTTGGTTTAATTAACAGGAGCGAAAGTAGTTTTAAATAGTTATTTGTACTATGTAGCCACTTATTTGTACACAAAACACACAAAAAAAAGATTAAATGTCAGATTTAAGGAAACGTTCGCTCGAGGGAGCATGTGATTGTTTCGGAATGCCCGGGGTTTTCTCCAGAAGCACATGCATTACAGGTGCTGCGGTTTAGATGTTAATATAGTACAATACAAGTGTACAAATAAGTGGCTACATAGTACAAATAAGAATTTAAAACTACTTTCGCTCCTGTTGATTAAACCAACTGTTGGTCACCAGCTCTACCAGTCGCGGTTAGTTAGTTTCACAAGGATACGTGTTGGCGGAGCAAAATACCTGGTAGAATAAACAAACATATCATAATGTGCTGATAATAAATGGCGGTTGTGGAAAGCAATACACAATGACACTGCATAAAGATGTCATAATGGGTGGACATCATGGACAATGGTCATTTGTAGCACATGTATGCAACACTGAGAAAGAAAGAAACTATGGGCAGATTTTGATAGATTTACCAATTCTGCTACAGTATTTTCTCAGTTGCTTTATTCCGTTAGGTGAAATATATACCGGTGATTACCAAAGACAAAACTGCTGACTCATTTCCCTTTCCTGTGTGCATTTTATCGGGATTGAAAAATGCTTTAAAGTTATTTTCTACGAAACACGAGTGTATTCCTATAACATGATGATTAGCTTCACATCCTCCCAATGCGCACTATGACTAAACACAAAAACAGGCACAAACAAAATAAGCTGGTTTATTTAAAGCCACAGATAAGGGACCCTGTGGCGTCTGGCGAAGAACCGTGGGAGGAAGAAACGGAACATAAAGAGAGATAGAGGGAGAGAGAGAGAGCACAAGTGTGATGAATTCAGTAATGGCAATAACATCATACATCTCTGAGGCCTCCTGTCCTGTCAACCCTCTTCCACTCTCTTAATCATGGCTCTCTCTTTCTCTGCACCTTTCTCTCTCCATATATCTCCACTCCTGGCAACTGTTTCCTCTCTGCCAAAGCGAAATGTTCCCAAGGGAACGCGGCCTCATGCAGCCATGTTAATCACATTACGAGCCACTCTCTAACATGTGCTGCAATTACCAGAGAGACCACGCCTGCTAAGCTAATAACACAGAGAAAGAGTGCAGTGAAGATTGTTATCTCAATAGTCTGTTTTAGTACCGAGTCGTCCATATACATAGGGAGGGGTATTAGAATTAGTATTTATGTTGACTGCACAAGTTCCTTGCTTCTATGCGCCATCGTGGAAAATCGTGTTATACGCAATGCATCTTGACGCGGCGTACATTTGTGGCTTGACGAGGAATGTTCTCCGTAATTAAATCAACATTCGGCACATTCCAGCCTTATTATGCCATGTTTGTGTTTTTAGCTTTCTAGCAGAAATGGATAGCAGATTGTAACATGCAAAGCATTTAAAGGAAACCCAGTACAATAAACGTTCCGCACAAGAGTCCTGACCTTTTCACACAAGCATCGTCGCAAATGTAAAACTAAGCTATTGTGCCCAAGTTACTAGGGTTACTTTGACAGAAAATCTAATCTAATCTAAAAGGCTGATGAATGATCTAAACACTACGATAGCTCTGAGAGACCAAAATAGTCAAGAACGCACAAGAGAACTTAAACAATGCGTCATATTAATTGGCTTCAACTCAAAAGCCTAAACCTAAATTTATTCTTATACGCACTTTAATCGCAACATACAAATGCATCAAAAATACAAAAATTCCAATCTGAATAAAAGCACTCCTGAAGATTGTTTTGAAATAATGAATATAATTTATGCTGCGTAATAAACAGTTTAATATGCTTTTTCCTCATGCCCACCAATTACCCACCAGTGGCAGATATATGAATATGCATAATATGCAAATTGCAAAGGGATAGCCAAAGGAAAAGCCAACCTGATGTCACTATCTGTATTGTATTGTATTATTACTTGGAGGTGATAGAGTATGTCAGATTGACTCAAAAAGTTCTGAACTGTCCATGTATCTGAACAAGAAGTTCAGCTATCCAATCAAATTGAATGAAATTGTGATTTCATTAAACCAAGATTTTTTTTATTTATCAATCATTCAATTAATAAAACATGAATGAAGATTTTATAATCTAGTTTCGAACCATCATCCTCTATAATGTACATACAGTAATATACATAACTAAATGTTCACATTCTCATACGGAGCTGATATAACCTATAGTATATAATCCTAAATCAGGTCCATTTTTGTTACAGATACAGTGTATTAAAAAAGCCTTAGTTTAGTGCTGTGTTTACATCTTTTACCACAAATACCTAAGAATACGCATCATAATCAGCCCGCTGACATAAAGAAAGAAAACAGGAAAAAAAAAAATCAGTTCAGGAGCATTTTATGACACGGAACACGTAGTCTCCCCTATACACTGAAAATTAAAGGCTTTCTAAACGGATTAAGCAGCAGGATCACTGCATTGTATAATCTTGATTATATACATGTAGAACTAAATGATAATTACATTGTACTTTGATTGTGGTTAAAGTGGTTTACCTCCCGTCGGCGCTCCATGCCATTATAATCTGCCTCTGGTGGGAGACGCACCACAAGCTCCGCCTCGTACGCTCCTTCTCCATGATTGGCTGCCATGATGGTAAGCATCAGTGGGTTTTCATCACCTATCGCCAGCTCTGTCTGGTCCCTAGACGTAACAAGGATAAAAATTACTTAAACACCATTTGGACTTTATCATGGCAGTGCTAGTAAAGTCTTTTATTGCCTTAGAAAAAAAGCTTTTAATGTGCAACGATGTCAGGTCAAAATGCTATGACATATTATCTGTGTACATCCTGATGAAACAAAACCTCCATTACAACTCGAGCACTTTAAACAACTCGGATAAACAAGAAAACAGAACGCTTTCAGTCACATACTTGGGAAAGATGGACTCACATTTTAGCAGAGAGCTCAAGATCTGGGATGCACATGTTGTCCTCTCCGCAGTCCAACAAGATGTTTGCCTGAGAGCAACAACAAGTACAAGAAAGTATGTATTTGCTGTTGTTCAATAACATGCATAATTGACTTGTATACAATGTCTTTTGATGTGAGCTCGCCACACACCTGCTCACGGTGAAAGGACATGCTGTAGTGGTCCAGTATGGGTCGCAGCTGGAGGGCAGATACAGGAAACATCTGATCCAGACTGTAATTCAGAGCCACACTGATGGGACTCAGCTTATCTCTAAATTCGGTCTCATCCTAAAGAATAACAGCAATGAAACACTTTATTTGGTTTTTGACTAATCCTAATAACTGATTTAAATGGGTAAAGGAAATTCTACAACAGTTAATTTCGACCGAGTAATCTGATTTTATGAGAGGCATTCCACGAGTGGTGATATAAAACATAACAGCACTGGGACATTTATCCATATGTACTTCTCTTTGCATTACAGGTGTTCTATTAACAATTAATTACACTATAGTTAGCTCACCCACGCACTTACTCATACGTCTATACTAACTATATCCCCAGGAAACTTAGGAACCTGGGGCACGAGGCGGGGTACACCCAGGACGGGGTGTCAATCCATCGCTGGGCACACACACACATATACACACACTCACACGCTCATTCACGTACTACAATTTAGTAACACCAATTTACCTAATCTGCATGTCTTTGGACTGTGGGAGGAAACCGGAGTACCCTGAGGAACACCACCACGCATGGAGAAACAAACATGCAAACTCCATGCACACAAACCCCAAAGGTATAAGGCGACAGTTCTAACCACTAAGCCACCGTGCCACCCATGCCATGGGAAAGTTAGCTGATATTCTAAATAAGTGCCAATATAAGGAGAAACTTGTAAGATTTACAGGACTGTCCAACACCTCCATTATTTATTCTCCTCACGGTTTCCTACATAGTACCAGTAACAAATTGCGCATGATTGGTTTGTACCCTGCTAATTAGTTCTAAATAAAAAATTCAATTAAATTAAATTCTATTTGTATAACGCTTTTAACAATTGACATTGTCGCAAAGCAGCTTTACACACTCAAAAGAATTATTTAAGTTTGCATGAGATGTGAATGTGTATGAATCACAATGATAAGACTGTCCCTGATGAGCAAGCCGAGGGCGACGGCGACTCCCTGTGATGGCAAGGAAAAACTCCCTGAGATGGTAATAGGAAGAAACCTTGAGAGGAACCAGACTCAACAGGGAACCCATCCTCATTTGGGTGAGACGGATAGCAGGGATTGATCTGAAATAATAAGCTTCTAATAATAATAATATGTGAACCCTACTTCATCTGGTTTAAAAATCAACGAAAAACCCATATGTAGTTATGGTCATGCAAAACCTAGCGTCACGAATTGTACCCATACTTGTTAGAGAGTCTATAAAATGACCACAAAAGTACAAATGAGCTGGAAATATTTAATGGGTGTTTCTTTGGAAGGCACAACACAAAGCCAGACTCTTAACTTTTTAAGTGTTTTATTTCTTTTTTATATATTAATTCTATCATTTGGACGACCCATGCCATGGGAAAGGACTTTATGGGGCCAACCAGGGAAAAGTTGCTGGGAATTAGTAAAAGTAAAATGTTTCTAGTTTTGAAGCAGAAACATGTTCTCATCACTCGGCATGGCACGGCACGGCACGGCACGCGTTAATGAGTTAAGGAGAGAACCTTATAGACTTATATAGACTTTGGGAAAGTGGATTTTGAGCCAAATCAGACAGAACTCACACTAAAAATGAAGATTGCATCATTACTGAGATGATTGTTCAGGCTGTTGAGGGTGTGTGTGTGTATCTGTATGTGTGTAGAGGAAGTGACTAATGATTAATCCCAGAACCCGGCCTTCTGTTAATCTGATATAACCCACTCTCATTACTGTATCACCATCAGACGGCAATGAAACATTTCCCTATGGATCAGAGTGCGCACAAACACACACACACACACACACACACACACACACACACACACACACACACACACACACACACACACAGTTCATCATTCAACTCCTTAAACTTAATTAAGTGGTTCTATTTGTTATTCTTGGCTCTGCAGCACAAAGGCATTTATTAAACCACTTTATCTGATTTCTTTAAAATTCTAGGCATATAACATGATGTCAGAGGAGGATAGAGATAAAACAGGGCAGAACAAAAGATGAAGGAGAAAAACTGATGCTTTTAATATCTGATTTAACTGCATGCATTATGCAAAGTGGTGCATTATAAGCTTTTTGCTATATGGTGTTGTTTAAGATGGCATAACATTATCAGATCAAAAATATAAAATGAAAAAAGAAAAACAAAACATACTGCCAATTTAAAAACTAGCTTTATTTTTAAGGCTAGCAAAATCCACAGCACTAATAAAGTTTTTTTTTTTTAAGTGATGAACAAGACAAGATGGCAAGATAGGATGATGGAACTGAAAGAGCTAGATCTGCTTACCCGCAGGTAGATGGTGTGGTTGAGGCATCGCTGGCGATCTCGCTGGCCCAGAAGCATCTTGAGTGAGCGCTGGTGCTGATGTGAGTCGAGGAACAGAACCCGCTTCACTGCACCTCTCTGCTTTAGCGAGTCCAACTGCAGCTCCATGTTTAGAGCTGAAAGAGTTTGCATGCTTCTTAGTAATACTGTGGATGCTGTTCAGTCAATGCCACTAATCAATTTTATATACAGTACCCATCAAAAGTTTCTACATTCTAGAACAATACTGGATTTTTACAAAATTATTAAACAACACATGTGGAATTAGGTAATTATGTAACAACAAAAACAACAACAGTTAATTGTTATTTTAAGACATGAAGGTTCTGAAATAGTTCTTGCAAGAAACTGTTCTCATATGCATTTGTCAAAACCCATCAAGCACCATGATGAAACTGGCTCTCATGAAGACCATCCCAGGAAAGCAAGACCAAAACTTACCTCTGCTGCAAAGGAGAAGTTCCTTTAGAGTTACCAGCCTCAAAAATGACAAATTAGCAACTCAGATTAGAGCCGTTATGAAGGCTTTACAGTAAGTAGCAGACACATCTCAACATCAACTGTTCAAAAGAGATTATTGTATATTTTGGATGCCTTCAGAATTGTTTTACAATGTAGGAAGAAATAAAAATTAGGAACGATCATGGAATTATAAGGTGTGTCCAAACTTTATGAAAACTTCTCAAAGCATCTGTGTTTTTAAATATTTGTTATTTTTCTATTAGATTATGGAACCAAATCTATTATAATTCATTGTCTCTTATAATTTTGCAGCAAGCATAGATACAGTACATGACTCTCATTTTTCTTCTCATATTATCATTGTAAAAAGTTTAAAAGAACATAATGTGCTAAGCAAAACAATGGCTCGAATGTAATGCCATATTTTCCAGAAAACCCATTATAATAGAGCAAACAATAAATGAGCAAATTTGTACAAGAAAAATTATGCTATTAAACAGACCAAAACAAATTAAAGGCAGAAAAATAAGGAATACCTCAATACTGATTAAAAAATAATTGACTTACCAATGGTTTCTGGGATTCCAATACCAGAGACTTTAGCACAGACGTCCACTCTCAGACTGAAAGAAAGCATAAGCAGACACGGATAAGATTCATGCAGTTATTTATTAAATAAGAGGTCTATAATTATGACAATTACAATTATATGACCTTCATGAGCATGATATGAAAAAAGAAACTGCCCAATAATAGAATGTACTAAATCAAACTACTGGACAATTTGACAGCAAAGAAATGAATGTCATTGGCTTTTTAACTTTACATCATTTATCCCCAATTTGTTTCCAGACACTGTTTCGAGTCAGACCAATTTCAGCCCAGAATCAGTCGCCCGTGACTAATTTTATAATCGGCTCAAAATTCAGACCGATCCATTGTCGTGGGACATGCAGTAAGCAGGGTTCCAACTCTGGATTAATCACCCAAATAACCAGCAGTCTGGCGCATAAGTGTTCGGAATGTCAAAAACTTTGGTTGGCCGCTTTCGGTGTGAACAGGTCCTCAGTCAGATTTTCCCAAAATTCCATGGGGAAGTCACCTCCCTGCACCTGTGCATATATCTCTAATTAAAACAGACTCATTCTGAAACCGTTATGAGTCCATACTCATTTTTTAAATTAGTTTTTTTGGTCTCTGTACAAAGTAAAACGTACCCATAAGATCATGTTCATCAGTCCAGTCAGTGATGTTGAATAGTAACCCTTTGTTAGTTCCTAATAGGATTATAATAACTGTCCTCCATGTGAGCTCCACCCAACAACCAGCATACTCTACATTCACTAATCACTTCCTCTTCCTGCCCTGGATTCATGACGATACTCTTGGAATTGAATATGAGTTCTGAAATCCACAAAGCTCGGACTTGTTGGCCAAATTGTTGACCGAAGCCATTTCACCCCGCTGCTATTGATAAAGTATATGACTACAGGTGTGTCATAAACATACATGTTTATGCAAACCATAAAAGTGGTTTAGGTGTGTGCTCCTGATTTGCTCATGTAATGCACCTGCCTCCTGCATGGTGAAGCTTGATTGTGAAAAAGAATTATCCATTGCATGAGCTGTCATCCTCCATGTGAGCCAAGTACTATTTCCAAATGTGTGTGTGATCTTCATTCCTTCATAATATTAATTTGTAACAACCGCCACACACACTTACAGGTTTCTTATCATGTCTCATATCGACACAGGAAGTCTCCTTCCCCTGAGTCGCGCAATTAATTTGGAGGAATGTTAAAATGGTGGTGTTTTAGGAAATTACCAAGGGTCTGGTGAAAAACCATCCCCTGCCCCCCTAAGCGCTTTATTTCTTCCTGTTCTTTTTTTTTCTTTTTTTCTTTTTCTTTAAATGAACCATTTTAATGGCTATGGTGCTAACTGAGTGATCTGTGGTAGCAAAAGTCGTTCCATTAAATGAGTTAGCAAGTAATCTGAGGAAATGAAGGCTATGTTGCTAACAGGGCAATCTCAGATAATTGTGCTACGTGATCTAAGGTACTGTATGCTGTGCTGCTAACTGAGTGATCTGAGGTTATAAAGAATGCGATGCTAACCAAGTGATCATAAAGCTGGTCATCTGATGTAATGAAATCTATCCCAGTACCCATGTGACCTAAGATAACAAAGGCTCTTCGACTAACCAAGTTATAGTGCACTGAGGTAACGACGGAACTAATAAAAAGAAAGCTATCCTGCTAATAGAGCTGAGATACTGAAGGAAATGCTGTTAACCAGAATATCAGAGGAAGTGAGCGATTTGATGTTTAAAAAAAAATTGCGATTCTGAAAACTGAGTGATTTGAAATTGATAAAGCGATTTGCTGTAAACCCAGCAATTTGAAGTAAAACAAAAAGCGTCATCCTGCAAACTGATTGATCTGAGGTAAAAAAAAAAGAAAAAGGTGATATGCTGTAAACTGAGCAATTTGAGGTAAAAAAAAAGTGCTATGCTGTGAACAGAATGATCTGCCGTTTATAGTCCCATCCTGAAATTCGAGTGTTAAAAATTGTTATGCTGTAATTTGAGTCATTTAAGGTAGAATGCACCATGTAGTAAACAAAGTGATCTGAGAAAAAAAAAAAACACTATGCCATAAAATGAGTTATTTTATTTTGTAAAACTTTCGCCAGTTTTCTCCCTAATTTAGTCGTGTCCAATTCCTCCCCACATTAAGGCGACTACTACCACTCAGTCAGGAGGGCCGAAGACTATCACGTGTTTCCTCCGAACCGCGTGACGCCAGCCGACCGCATCTTTTCGAACTGCTCGCTC
>JAOVVA010000027.1:12498218-12508218 GCA_028565275.1 Leiocassis micropogon | reverse complement strand
AAGTTCTTCCTCACTTGGAGTCTATCTGCCAGCTACAATTACTGTATACAACTCTGACTTAATAACATCCCGTGTGTGTGTGTGTGTGTGTGTTTTTCCTGTGTGTGTTAATATCTGTCATTCCGAGCAGTCAAGACTGTATAGCACTTGTTCAAAGCAAGGCATTAGTGCGCTATCAATGCTCAGGCATGGAGTCCTGAACTCTTCACACACTCTTCACACACAGCTTCTCTCTCACACACACACACACACACACACACACACACACACACACACACACACACACACACACATAAACAGCAGGGCTTGATTCCACAGATGAAGATGAAACAAAACCATAAATATGAGAGGAAACAGGAATGCTGAAGCCTTCGATTTTACCGGTCTGTGTCTTTTTTTTTCATATAATTTTAAGCAAATTCTAAGGACGCCAATCACAAATTAGGCCACGCCCACCAGTGCAAAATGCAGGCTGCAATTTCTATACATGGTCCTCTTTCTGCACAGAATGCACATTTGTTTGAAACGCTACTCTCTTGTTTTACAGTATCCCACGCCTTTGTTATCTGTTTTCCTAAATCTTCTACTCCTTTATATCCTGGCTGAGTGTGTGTGGATGAGAGAGAGAGAGAGAGAGAGAGAGAGAGAGAGAGATTTTGTAAGTGCCAAACCTAACAGACACACACCCCAAGCATCAAACAGATTCACAGCGGCTGACAAAGAGGGAAAACACAAGAACACAAGGCTGCATATTAATGCGTGTTTGTGCGGAAGTTTGTATTTCATGTGCGGGACGACGTAAAGCGATTCCGTCTGTTCGGTTTCCTTACGCAATCAGCGACAGCACTGAACCAGAACCGCTGCATTAATGTGAACATACACAAGCCCCTAACACACACTGTAGTACAGAACTAGTACATCAAACTAAAACATTAGGGACCTAGTCTCGCTGGTCACGGTGACACACTTACCAGGGAACCATGATGTTAGAGCCGGCCATGAGGCAGGTCTTGTTCTCCGGGTTAAGGATTTTGGGAGTTAGGATGAGCTGAGCGTCTACTGTAACCACGGGTCTTGCTCTAAACACGTTGATGTTCATGTGAAAAAAAAACAAAAAAACAAAGCAAAAGCATTTTTATTACTGCCTAAATGTTAAATTAACTCATACATATACATTTTTACATTATAATATTACACAAATTAACCGAATCTGAATAAATGGATTGAAAGGTTGTTCATTTTGAGATGCTTTTCCGATCATCGTGTTTGTAAAGAGTGATATTTGAGGTCATATTGGCATCTTCATATTGGACATGATTGATTTGTACCCTGCCCAGGAAGGAAGAAAAAAAATCCAGATTGGAAATCCATATGTGAAAACAACATGGACACTCGCGTTACTAAAAAGATTAATGGTATTTACTGTAGATTATTAGAACTTTCTAACTCGAGTTCACTTTCTGAATTGGGAGATTATTTTTCATGTGCGGTGGCACCGAAGTGAGAACCTGAAATCTTATTTGCTCTTATTCATTTCTAGTGTTGTTGGTCTTTCGGCTGCTCCCGGCAAGGAGTCGGCACAGCGGACAATCTGGTCTTTAAATACCAGCTTGGCACAAGTTTTTTACGCCAGGTGCCCTTCCTGACGGAACCCTCCCATTTAATCTGGGCTTGGGACCGGCACTGCATTCAGTGGCTGGGGTTTGGGCACTGGCTGGGAATCGAACCCTTGCCTTTCGCATGGGAGGCAAAAGACCAAAAGAGTTTTACATAGGTACTTATTGGCACTGGGTTTCGGTACCCAACCCTACTGATAACATCGCCTTACTCAACCTAACTAAAGACACGCCTGACCAGAGAGTGTGTTGTGTGTGTGTATGAGTGTGATGTGGTGCATTATGGGATGTCATGGTGTACTTGATTGGCTTTTCGTCAGGACTGCGACCACTAAAAGTTTTCTCGGTAGAAAAATAAAAAGGTCACGTACTAATGTGGTAGTGCTGCATCATTAAACACACATATACACACACTGACACACACAGGTCAACAGCAGAGACCTGATCTCTAAACTGTTCTTTGCAATGAAAAATACTCTGGTCAGCCTGCTGAGCCACTCGCACTGATGAGAGGAACATGTGGAAGTGTTTGTGTAATGGTGCTGTGTGTGTGTGTGTGTGTGTGTGTGTGTATATGTGTTTGAGAGGGAGAGAGAGAGAGAGAGTAAGAGGGGAAAATGGAATGTGTGTATGCAGCTGAAGGCATGTTACTGCACTACATCAACTCTCCTTGGTCAGCTAGGATTACACATGTTGTGTGTGTGCATCTGTGTGTGTGTGTGTGTTTGTGTGTGTGTGTGTCTTACCTGTACACCGTTACTTTATCAGCTCCAAAAGCACCAACAATTAGATCTAAGAAAACAGAGAAATAACGGGTGAGAGGCAAAAAATAAATGACAGACAAGTAAAAAGGACAGACAAAATGCATGTGTGTGTGTGTGTGTGTGTCTGAGAAAAAGAGGGGACAGTGTGTCAACTTCAAAGCATGCCACAGCTGGGAGTGATTTGAAGCTCTCCAGCAGTCTCCATCACACACAGGCGTCTCGCATTTTGCTCGTATCAACCAACACACACACACACACACACACACACACACACACACACACACACACACACACGTCAAAAGAACTAAAAATATCCCATGGGTTCTGTTCAAGATTCACAGACGCACATCAAAACAAAAGACAATCAAATATATTTCTGACTTTTCTGATCTAATAAAACACACACACACACACACACACACACACACACACACAAATAATAACACAAAGGAACATTAATAAATACATGAATTTATATGAAATATATGTTCATATTTTACTGGTCACTATCATGATGGATCCTGAGCCTATCCCAGGAACACTGGGCCTCGAGGCGGAGAGGAAGAATACACCCTGAAGGGGTCACCAGTCCTTTCCAGGCCAAAATGCACACACATTAATTCATTAGCAATGCCAACTGACTGACCAGCATGCCTTCTGGGAAACCTGAGACCCTTGAGGAGACCTGCGTGGATGCTGGGAGACTCCATGTGAAACCCCAAACAGGCTGTAACCCGAATGCAGGATCCAGCTGTGAGGTAATGCCGTGCCACTCTCCACACAGTTTCACACAATAGTGAAACCTTTTATCACTTCTAACGCTAACGGTGCGGTTTGTTTTGATACCGTGTCCCCCCGAACAACAGACGGCAGAGAATCTTAGCTCCCAAAAGACTTCGATATGTAGTGAACAGAATAGAACTTTTGGATTCCAGGTGCTGAAATTGTCTTTTATTATCTAAAATAAATTGACAAGTTGTTGTTGCTTGGTAATGCCAAAAAAGCTTGTCGGAACCATAACATTATGGCAAACACTCATTTACGCCTTTATATTAAGCGGACCCTCGGCATACGAATTTAAGTTCTTAAGGTGAAAAGTTGTATTGCAATACAAATTTTTCCATAAGAAATAATGTGAATGCAGGTAATCTGTTCCTCATCTGCTAACCTCACTTAACCGTAATTTATGATTCCTCTTCGCATTGTTTTTGGATGATTTCTTTCTTAATATCCACTTAAAATTGGCATCCTTTTTTTCTTGCTACCATCCTTACTAACTTTCTTGGAACCCCTGGTGCTATGTCTTCAGTAATCTTGCACAAAATGCAAAAAAAAAAAAAAAAAAGTTTCCTAGATGTACGTCCAACTTAGGCGCCGTTCTGTTCGGGAAATTTAAATTCTTAAGGCGAAAATTCGTAGCGAGGGCATTGGAATGCCAAGGTAATATAAATACCAATGATGCAACCGGAACCCTGATGACTGTTGTGATATACTTTGACAGTGTTGTGTTTGAAAGTTAGAATGGATTTGAGAAATAACGTTAAATGAATGAATTAGAGAATTCATTGAGAATTGTATTTGGAGCCTTTATACTGATTAACCCCCAGTCACACAACGTCTAAGCAAATCCATGCTCCCTTAAGTTTCTAACACAGTTTAGAATTTTGATCTGAGATCAGGAAGGACACAACAGCTTCATGCACACAGCGTGTGTATCTCAGGCCATGCATCTCTTAGTGTTGTAATGTTATGTCCCCGGGTGTGTTCAGACTTGTAGTTCGGTTCCCTTGGTTTGGACCAAAGCATAAAATAATACATTAGTTTTGTTTTTGCCAGAATAAAGTTTCAGTTCGTTTAGCGTTCACACTGGCATTTTAAACATCGAACGAAAAGACACAACAGAAGGCATGTGGATTATATATGGTGGTGTCTTTACCAGTTGAAAACATGAAAAATTATAAAAATGTAAAGTCCTACATTGAAAAAAACACAAGCACGGCTCCCGATAATACGAATGAGTGTCACCAGTGCGACTTTGTTTTTATTTTGCGACTGGCATTTATCCAGACAGCCGGCAGTGGCGACTGTCCCCCTCAAAATTATTAATAAATAAATAAATAAATAAATAAATGAGTTAATTAATGCAAGCAGTGATCTCTAATCCTTTGAGAGACTTTCTTACCGCGCCTGCCTCTGCCTGCCTGGTAGAAGAACACACAAGCGCAACAGTACAGCAGGGCTGCGTTCAATAACGAGAGTGCTCAAAACCATACGACATTTCATTAATTCATTCAACTGTTGTCTGCTCGTAAACATTTCACGAGCGCTCTGGTCATTGAACGCAGCTCCGCTGGTCTATCACATGCATTCCTGTGCCGTCCAAAGTGAATGTCCTAAAATGCACATTAAATTTAACATTTAAATTTATTAATGAAATTAAGTATTAACCTTTTTTTAACACATGAACTAGTTAGGACTATTTCTTACTCCCTGCCTTCTTTATATCCGATGTCAAAGACACAGAGTGGACCAGAGAAGGCTCTCAGGTCATCATTATCAGATAAAGCTTGCAAGGTCGATGCGGTTTGTTTACATAATTTTGGTCCGGGGTTCAATCAGACCCACCTTTTCAAGCAGTCTCGGTTCGCTTGCTTGGTGAGCACCGAGGTTCGGATGGCAGCGTTCACATTTGTTCAACAGAGTTTGTTTTAATCAATCCAGATATGTCAAGTGTGAACACACCCTCTGTTTCATTGCAATACACATATTACTGTGAGAGCCTCGCGCCTCCGGAGTCCGGGTTCGATTCCCGGCCAGGCTCGATTCCCGTGTACATTGAGTTTGCATGTTCTCCCCGTGTTTGGTGGGTTTCCTCCAGTTACTCTGGTTTCCTACCACAGTCCAAAGACATGCAGATTAGGCTAACTGGTGTTTCCATATTGCCCCGTAGTGTGTGCGAGTCTGTGTATGTGCGTGCCCTGTCCAGGGTGTACCCCGCCTCATGCCCTAAGTCTCCTGGGATAGGTTCCAGGTCCCCTGCGTCCCTGTATACAGGATAAAGCGATGTAGATGATGAGTGAGTGAGTGAGCGATGTTACTGTGAGCTGCAGCTCAGCTCCCAAATTACTCTACTGCAAATAAATTTTGCAAATAATATTGCAATAAATGGTGCTTGTTGTTATGTACGTGCATTTACTAGCAGCAGCAGCAGCATCAGCACCAGTAGCTTCACACATTGTTCTCATCGACCGAAGTTTGAGTCCTGCTCAGGCCACCAGTTTGGAATTAATATTGTTTTGAAGTCGGCGTGTTAGGGCATTCGTTCAATTCGTTCAATCACTCTGATTATAAACAACGCATTTTAGAACACGTGTCTATAAATGAAACTGACAACAACTGACTACAGTTTTTCATAGAAAAGTTTGTTGTTATAGGTTCTGCAGATGCGAATTTAAACATGCACACACACACACACACATACACACACACCCCTGAGTAAAACAGTGTGCTGTTATTGGCAGGTCGCTTTTTTTTCTACTGACAGCTGTTTTAGCTATAACTGTCAGTCATCTCTCCACACGTTTTATAAAATGACTATTCATACTCCATACGACTCCACCCATCATTAAACTTCATTAAATACTGATTTATGATCATCGATGAACCGCGTTACGAGGAGCCGGGAACGACACACAATTAATCACTACTTGCACTATTTGCAATTCAATTTCATTTCAGACTTCTCTCAGTGGTGTGTAAATACTAATGGGACTAACATTTGTAGAACCAAAATCCAACTTTTTGTGAGATCTTTGACTGGAATGTTGTTTTTTTCCTGTGTTCGGCTTAATTTGCAGTGGTGTACCGACTGCTCCTGGAGGGCCTCTAGTAGACGTCCAGAATTTGCGGCTTAAAGGCAGGAATGTTCTAGGATACTTCCAGAGACCTAATAAGTAGTGGGAGAGACTTTTGCTCTGACTCCAAAAACTCTAAAAGGCTCCTTAACCAGGAATTTACAATTGGGTTGTCCTGGAAAAAGGGCCGGTCTCCAATCGGCTCAGGAGACGAAGGATAGAAAACACACCTTTAGGGTTCTGAAACACATCAGTGCAACGTACAAAAATGATACACAGGCTCAGAAAGAGAGCTCAGTCTGTAGCAGTGCTGGACAACAGAGAGCGAGATGGACTTGAGGATGTAATCAAATCCAATCTGACATCTGGCAACAGCGTTGCAATGTTCAGCGGTTAATCAGATGGGCTCGGAAGTGTGTTGTTGTTAGTGGACTAATCGTGTGAATACACTGTGGCGGACCAGACTCTTCAAATTAAGGTCAGAGCCGTCTGGCTAGACCTCAGTAGAATGACAGGTTTCAGTACAAGAGTCAGTAGAAAACTGAAAGCGCTTAGAAGTTGTCCTTAAACTTGAGATAAGTGTAAATGAAATGGCTTCACTTTCCTGATTTCCTATCAGTTTTATTTGTAACCCTGGGTGGCATGGTGGCATAGTGGTGAGCACAGTGGCCATGCACCACCAGGGTCAAGAGTTCGATTCCAGCCTTGGGTCTGTGTGCATGGAGTTTGCAATGTGCTGCCCGTGCTTGGTGGGTTTTCCCTGGGTACAAAACCCATAGACATGAAGATTAGATTAACTGGTGTCTCCAAATTATAAAACAGTCTTGTGAAGTAAGATTATAAATAATTATTTCTTCTACATTGTGTATTATAAAATCAAAGTGTTTAGTAAGAACTGAACATTCTGGATAAGAGTCCAGAGCAGTCTTTATAATTCCAGAAGCAGTTCTTGCAAAGTTATCTTTTAATCACTGTTTTGAATCAAAGTTTATTATACTCTTTTATCAAAGATACACAAAACCTAAAATGCAAAAAAAAAAAAGAAGCTTGGTTTAAGTGAGATAGCTATCTATCAATGCGCTATTTCCTCTTGTATATTATGTTTCAGTAGCACAGCGGCTTAGTGGTTAGCACTGGGATGCGGGTTCGAAGCTCGCCTCTGGTCTGTATCTGAGATGTATCTGTGCTTAGTGGGTTTCTCCTGGTGCTCTGTTTTCCCTCACATGCACTGGATGCTGATTTCCAAATTGCACAAAGACTATGATTGGGTGTCTGTAGGTTGCCAGGTTGGCGTTTTCAGCACTGTGACTTCTCACAAGAATGAACCCTGGAGCGAAATCATAGGTCATTTGCGACCAACTGTAGCTTAATAACGTCTACTTAAACAGATGAATGGATGGATGGATATTATGTTTCACAATTAGGGAAATACTGAACATACAAAGAGTGGAAATTTCCAAGAACTGTTATCAAAAAAGTATTTTATTGCATGTTCAGTGGTTAAGGCGTTGGAGTGTGGTTCGAAAGGTCCCAGGTTCAAACCCCACAACCACCAAGTTGCCACTGTTGGGCCCTTGAGCTAGACCCTTAACCCTCAACCTTGTTCATTCCTTTCGTTGGTGTTTTAAGTCTATGACTTACAAAACTTACATTAAAAACCACGCGGGGAAATTTACGTGTATTCAAATTCATTTAGAGATTAACTGTATAGTCCATGCCTCTGAGGTTGAAATATTTTTCTTATTTCTGAGTGCTTCTTGAATATTATCTTAGAATCAACATTTTTTTTAACTGATTAAAGCCATTCAAAATAGTTACATCTGAAATCTAAATACACATGCATAGGTTAACTCATTATGGCCCTTCAATACACTATGCTGCATGTTCTCAAGGTTTTTCAATGCTTTAATTCCTGTTGCAATAAAAATAAAATAAACCCGATCGATCGAAGATGTTGTGTTTAATAATTGTCGGTTGAAAAGTTGACCTTGTACTGATGTCCTGCACATTGGTTTTTTCAAAACACTGCAAAATAACATCACGCTACAGTCAAAAATATTTTATACTCCTGACTTTTTTTTGCTCAAACGCCTACTTTCAGGTCATGCTTTGCCTCGGATCTCGCGGGGTTAATTGAAACTCGCGTCTGTTAAAGCTATCTCAAGCACGTCGATTTCTCCTGCCAGAGAACAAAGCCAGCAAGCACAATTCCCACTTACACCTCCAACCTTGCATTCCTCATCTCTCATTTCATCCATCAATCCATCCTTGTATCCACACAGTATGTCCATCCTTTTTATCCAAAATCTCAGTTGTACGATCAAGCAGACGCACATGCTGAGCTCTTAAAGTTATTGATAGGAGGAGTATGAAAGCAATATGAAGCCAGATTCTACAGGTAGATTAGAAATTTGTTTGGACCTTCTATATGTCAACCATCACGTCCTGTCAAAGATCGTGTTCAAATGCAATACGCGTTTTCACAAACAAAATCGTTCTGGCCGCAGGTTCTCAACGAACTGTTTATAAGTATTCCGGACCCTGTAGTCGATCTCTGTTTATATGCATGTCACATGTAATCTGATCCAAAACTACACATGTGCATGAAATGACGTGTTGTGTCCGCGTTACGATAACATTGAGAAGCTTGTGAGTCTGGTCAGTGTGTTTTACATTTTTTATTCACTCTGCGGAGACACACAGCACCAAGAAGTGATTATGACTGCAGAAAGGTTGCTGAGAATTTCATATTCGCTGAATATGAACTAGGTACACACATTATTGATTGGTGTAATGCCTTTACTTACATTTTAATGCTAGCAATATTACAAGTCAATGTTTATGAATAACTGCACAGCAAGCCAGTATTTTTCACACCAAATGAATATTAAACAATGAATATGGATATAACTGAATATAAAAACTAGAAATCGATTCATTTATGAATCATGTTCCTTTTGTGTGGCGAATCATGTATTTAAACTCTGAATCCAAAAACGATAAAAAAAACCAAACATTATTTTTACATTTATAATAGCGATGAACCAGTCAGTCAGCCAGTGAACAGAATTAGCTATTTTTAAATATGATTGGCCATGATCAATGATCGACCGATCAGCCTCAGATTTAACTGAATCTATATCGAGTGCTGAAGCTTCCGAGTGGTACAAGAGAAACACATTTTTATGGCGTTACACTATCAAAAACACGTGTTAAAAGCCTTCGATCTGCATTTTACTCCAAACTCTGTGAGCGATTTGGTCTCAAACACACTCATTACACATGTCACAGTCTCAAAACACAGCAAATAAGTAGAAAAGCGCGTGTTAGAAGCCACATATGGTCACGAGCTCGCAGCCATTCAACCCACACGCTCACAGTCAGGTTAAGTTTTGAGACTTTGGAGGCATTTGAGGAGGTAAAACGTCGCCATTTCTTTATAATCCTACAGGTGTTACACTGTGAGCTATTCACACATTTCCATCCTGTGTGGTAGGATTGAATTATTAGCTAAGTTTGTTTAACATAATTATTATGGTGAATGACAGAGAGACCTGCTACTCCCCTCTCTCTCGTCTTCTATACCACTTTATCCTGTATTCAGGGTCACGGGGATCTGGAGCAGGGCACACACACATACACACACACCCATTCACACACTACAGGCAATTTGGGAACGCTAATTAGCTTAACCTGCATATCTTTGGACTGTGGGAGGAAACCGGAGTACCCGGAGGAAACCCACTAAGCACGGGGAGAACATGCA
>JAOVVA010000027.1:12478427-12489604 GCA_028565275.1 Leiocassis micropogon | reverse complement strand
CATATCTTTGGACTGTGGGAGGAAACCGGAGCACCCGGAGGAAACCCACCAAGCACAGGGAGAACATGCAAACTCCATGCAAACTCCATGCACACAGAGACAGGAATCGAGCCTGGCTGGGAATAGAACCCGGGCCCTGGTGGTGCAAGGCGACAGTGCTAACCACTACACCACAGTGCCGCCACTAAACAATATAAAATAACTTCAAATACATTTAACTTGAAATTAAATAAAATATTTATTTTTATTGATCAGCACATACTGTAGATCTGTTATCGCATCCTGCATAATTCTTATTTCTAAACCAACTTCGTTAATGATTCACTCCTACAGTACCACACAGGACGCTGACGTGTGAATACTTTAGAGCGCCACCTGTGGGATTACAAAGAGAACGGTTACGTTTCACCGCCTCAAATGCATCATTAGTCTCAAAACTCAACTTGGCAACAGGTGCGTGTTGAGCAGTTACGAACATGAGCGAGTTTTTTGAGACTGGTCTAAGCGTGTGTAAGCTCATTTGCTCATAGAGTTTTGGAAAAAATGATGATCAGGCTTTTTAATGCACACTACTTTGGATAATTTAATGCCATAATGTTTCATGCACTTGGCACAGAGTTGGTTTTATCCAATGCTGATCGTCCTATCATTGGTCAGTTCCGGTCACTGGTAAATCAACCGCTGTATCTCTATTATACTTTAAGACTTTCCACTACAATATGTTTGGTCAAGAGAAAAACGACCAGTTATTACAGTAAAACTACAGTGTATTTGGCTATTCGTTACCTGGTAAACTCCTGAAGAGCTCTCTGTAGCGAAACAGATTTACAAATTAGCAGAGAAAACCAGATCCAGAGAATTAAACATGTAGCAAAGAAGCATAACATGTTCCACCGATTACAAAGGAAAGCAGTGCACTGGCAGTGTGTGTAAGCGTGTTCAATTCAAGAGGTCATGGTTGTGTGTGCACATGCACATTTCCCTCGCCCACACACACATAAACAAACAAACAAATATGCATGCACTGACAAAAAAAGCATGCTATTGTTCCGGATAGATTATTCTCAAGGCTAAACCATGAAGAGCTATGAGAACAACAGAATCAAAACCACATTCACAAATCTAACTAAAGTGAAACTCAGTGAAAAATAGACCTGACCTTATTTGCTGACCCGTTACAACCCCAGATGTCTCCAAATTCAACTGGAGCCCTGACCTCGCTCTCTGTCTTACTAAACTTGCCTCATCTCTGTGGTTTTACGTTCATTACGCTAGTATGATGACATTACCGGAAACAAAAATTCTGAAGGATGACGAGAGAAGGAAAAAACTAAACAAAAGTAATTTCTCTACTCACCAGGGTACTGGTTGTTGTCCAAGTCCGAGTCCCCACGCAGCGTAAACCCGAAGCCTGCTGGGGTTCCAGTCGTAGCCCACGATCCTTTGAGCACCTGTGACGCCTTCAGCCTCAAACCAGACTTCTCGCCGTTATAGATAAAGACACAACCGCCGCGGTCCTCGCCTGCAAACGGAGCCCCCACTGCCACATCTGAGACAAAGAGAGATGGTAAAAGAGGACACATTAAGAGAGGACACACAATGTATCATGCAGTGCTTTTTTCAAGCTAGGGTCACAAAAATTTACGAACATATCCTACAAACACTAAAAAAAAAAAAAACATTGCATGGTGGGAGGAACCGGAGAACCCAAACGAAACCTGTACCATGCCAGAGAGCTTGGGTTAGAAGCTGGGGACCCTGGATCAGTGAGAAGGCAATGCCTCCTCTCTATAACTCTATAACTAACACGATATACAATAAATCTTCATTGTTGTGTCTGTTGTGTCTGTTGTTTCCCATTGAGATGGATGAAGGATGAAACTGAGAGGATGGATTTCATCAGTAAAAGAGATTAAGCGGATACTCAGATGTGCGTAAACCTCTGTAGGGAGAGGCTGTGCTTCAATCTGCTTCCCTCTGAGACTACTACCACACACTCATACACACATACGCAGGAACAGAAAAATCTTTTCCACTTTTTCGAGTGCAACTCCAGCACCAGGATAAAAACCATCAACCCACATTTAGCTGAAACACACACGCACGAACACACACACAAGCACACATTTGGACAGTCGGTTTACTTATACACAATAATAACCCTATTTATGGGGGTGTATATGAAAATTATTAAATATTTATCTTTATTGACTTTTTAAATTAGGCACAGATATGAACATGAAATTATCAGGACCGATAAAAGACGAAAGGATTCAGAAGAAAACTATAGAAAAACAGACAGAAAGAATGCAGGATCAAAAAGAAGAGACGCTTTTTTCTGACAGATCCAACCTTCTGTTGTATGAATTTGGTCTTGTCTGTGATTGGCTAGTGTGTGATGGGCTGTGACCTACAAGACAACCATAGAGCACAAAGGCAGGACTGTATCCGTAAAGCACAGTTATGTGCCATATTAGTAAGAAATTGCAGTGAATTGGGGAGACAAATATATAGGTGATATATGTGATATAAAGGTGCTAGCAAAAGCACCTCAGCACTCAGTTATTACTCAGAACGGTATTCGCTGTACTTGTAATGCATGCACACTATTTGACAATGCTTTTGTGTTAAACATCACACCCCTGCCGAGCTCTGAATGTCAGCGCACTCCTTAACGGCACACACTGAGGAGGCTTAACGCCAAATTCATAGGCTTAGTTTGAATTACCAAACGCAGCACATTGAGGAGGTCTTCTCAGCAACTTTAGAGTTTTTTTTAAAGTGCCAAGACAGAAACGGAAAGCCAGAGATGGCAGCAGACTAACTAAAACATAACTAGAAGTACAGACAAACAGGAAGAGAGAGGAATTAGGAAGCCCAAGAAAAAGAAAGACGCTGGTACCAGAACAGGCTGAGAGTTTTAATGCAAAACTAACTAACTAACTAACTAACTAACTAACTAACTAACTAAAAAAAAAAAAGAAAGAAAGATCATGAACATTTTTTTAGACAATTAATTTTAAATAAAAAGGGGAAAAAATGACTCAATATCATAGTTGTGTGTTGTTTCTGGAACATTTAAAACATTTGATTATATAATCACTGAGACCTCAAACTCCAATTAACTTTTTTTTTTTTAAGTTACATTTTTCAAATTTTATTTAAAGCTCTGCTTAAAGTTCTCTGACACCGTATTGGTGGAACAAGGTGTATGGAGCACCAAAAGAGTCCATGACGAAGGATGTAGGAAGACTAGCTGTGGAAACTGGGAAAACCATACAGCAGTAGAAGGGAAAAAGTTTAATTATGCCTAAACAAAATAACCTCATCACCACAAGAAACAGTTTAATTTCCTTGAACCGCTTAGGGACCACATGGTTGGTGTTTGTGTATATATATGTGTGTGTGTGTGTGTGTGTGTGTGTGTGTGTGTGTGTGTGTGTGTGTGTGTGTGCACGTGTAAGCTACATCCTATGCTATAAATAGGCTTAGTTTGAACTTGGCACGCTTTGGGCTGAGTGCCCAGGTTATTTCCTCTTCCTGCCTGACGCCTGGTATCCAACTATGGAGCACTGCAGCTGGCACGGGGCCGAATGACCAGAGCAAATATCTGCGTAATGGTTGGTATGGAAACCGCCACTGATCCATGGAAAGGAGGAAATTGTACAAACATACTGTATGGCGGTATACAAACTGCACGGTTTGATTAAATGCAAACTTTTCTTTTCATTTTGTAAAGCTGCTTTGAGACAATGACCATTGTTAAAAGCGCTATATAAATAAACTTGAATTGAATTGAAATCAAGAAAACAGCTAAAACGAGACAGACATTTAATAAATATTAAACTCTCACATTCTCATTACCTTATATTCTCTCTTATCCTATACACATTTTTGAGAGGGAGTCTAAATCGGGATTTCTACCAATAGGGATTTCTTCTCCATATGAATAAGTAAGAAACATTACACTAAACACTTCATACGTTTCATTGGCTTAAACAGTGACCATGGTGAAAAGCATGCGTGTCCGATCTGTATGCAGTATTCAGTTTGTGCTAATGTGGAGTACATGCTTACAAATAAGTTGTGGCATAGCCATGAAAGCTATGCCATTCTTGTTTCCTGCTTTAGAGGAGAAAAAAAAAAAGGAAAAGCATGGCCCAGAGTTGACTAATCACACCCGGATGTACGGTTCAGTGCAAAAGACTTAAGCTAGCCCTCATTTCTTCATTTCCTGGTTCCAAAGAGTATAATATATTTCGTGTATTCTTGAGAAATCGTTGCCACGACTTTTTTTGGCTCATTTTTGGCAATTTTTGTCTCTCATTTTCAGGCCCTTTTTTTGTTTGTTAAGCCTCATAGTGACCTATGAATCAGTCAAGCATAAAAAACATCTAACTTAAGGCATGAACCAGTGAGAAACCGGTGCAGATGATGACAGATGACGAAAGCGGAAATGAGTTACATGCGTTACATGAACATTAATATTATCTATATCATTTAGTGTAATTTGATTTTTCAAGAAATAAGAGTGGCTCAAGACTTTTATACAGTACAGTACTTCTACCATATTCGCTCCTTTGCTTAGGGATGGGGCGGCACGGTGGTGTAGTGGTTAGCGCTGTCGCCTTGCACCTCCAGGGTCAAGGTTCGAGTCCTGGCCAGGCTCGATTCCCATCTCTGGGATGGAGTTTGCTTGGTGGGCTTTCTTCCGGGTACTCCGGTTTCCTCCCACAGTCCAAAGACCTGGAGATTAGTCTAATTAGCGTTCCTAAATTTCCTGTAGTGTGTGTGTGTGTGTGCCCTGTGATGGATTGGAACCCTGTCCAGGGTGTACCCCACCTCATGCCCTAAGCCTCCTGGGATAGGCTCCAGGCCCCCCTGCAACCCTGAATACAGGGCACAGCGGTATAGACAATGAGTGAGTGAGTGCTAAGGGAGGTCGTACAATGATTTCGTACAAAGATAATGGAATGAGTAAAACAGATCACACACTCGTTCAGTAAGACATGCATGATTTGGGCATTTTTAGGAGAATTTTTCAAAAAAGCCATAATGATAGCAATACCATGAGCTGGATAACTGGCGTTAGTGATTTATATCTACATTAAATACTGAACTGAAAATGACTTTTGTTTTTTAAAATGACTTTTTACTGTAGTTATCCAAGAGTCTTGTTCAATAGGCTTCCATAGCAGCATCCCAAACATGCATACTGCATAAACTAGAATTAATCCCTGGTGCTCCCTTGCTCCACAAATCGAACGGTGTTTGGTTACCTCGGATGTATCTGCAATACACGTGCACACACACTTACCCACAAATGATGTCTTGAGATTTAAGTGTGTGTAAGACATTGGCAGTATCGAGATGCACATTTTAAATTCTTGCCTCCGGGAAATTTTAATGTCCTCTCCTTCCAGTAATACTGAGTAATGTGTATGCACCAGGGTTACCAAACACACACGCGCACACACACTATGGGTTAATATTTTATGCATAGAAGAGTATAATTTCTGCACTTGTGTGTGCATGTGTCTGAAACTGCTTATGATTCACAAATGATTGTTTCGTCTAGTTTACTTGTTTGCTTTGGTTCACAGCTTCTACCTGAGTTTTAATCACCTAAGAAGTGTTAATTTGTTTTACCCCAGTGTGTTCGTGGAAAAAAATATGGATGCATGGCTCCATGTTTGTCTTTTGTTAGCAGCGATTCAGTCAGCTGTGATAACCGATAAGATGCATTGGTCATATAAAGTCATGTCCAGTAACCACCTTCCCTTTCAGATATAAGCAATGTGCAGTTCTGTTATAAATGGAAAGGGAATACTATTCCCTGATAAAAAATATACTTGTAAACTTATGGACATAAACTTATGTTTTTCAGCTTGTAGTAAGTAAATGGCCTCTGAGTTAAATTAAATGATTTAACAATTTGCCCCAGCTCTCACAGCCAAAGTGTGTGTGTGTTTTAATGGCGCATCTAAAAAACCCCTTAGATAATAAGTTTTTTTTAATGCATACCATGAGCTCCTCTTATTTTACTCCTCTTTCAAGTGTTCATTCAGTGTTTATGTAAGTGAGCTACTGCTGAGCCATGCACACCCGAAAACAGCCGAGCTGAGCCTTGAGCTAGGGGAGGGGATCTTCTTATATGACATCACAATGGGGGTAAAATTCGATTTGGCTTGTTTACAACTTGGCCTGCTTTTGTTTGTCTTTGCACACTGGAGAGTCATGTAAACGTCTAAAAGGGACTAAGAATTCAATTTTGCATAATAGGTTCCCTATACATGGGCAATTGCATCAAAGAAAAACTGAAAAAACTGTGCCGATACGTCAACTGCAATGGTCTTTTCATACAAGACAACAAAGTCAGCACTGTAGTTGTTAATGTGAGTTTGAACTGCACATTCATGCAGTTGTCTAATCGGCCCATCATATGGCAGCAAATACCAGGCCGATACTGCATAAGCCATGCGCTTTAGTAAATGTTCACATCAAACATCAGAATGGAAAGAAAATGTCAGTAACTCAAGTAAGAACTTGATGACTGTGGTAAGCAGAAGAGCATCTCAGAACACACAACACATCAAACCCTGAAGTGGATGAAAAAACAACAGATGACCGTATCCCACTCCACTCCTGTCTTCCAAGAACAATAATCTAAGGCTATCTAGGGCACAGCCTCACCCAAACGGGAAATCTGAAGTCTGGAAAAAACACCAGGTGACTTTTTTTTTTTTTTTTTTTTGCTTTCAGTGTATATTTAAATAAGCTAGTCTGTTTTCGTTGCTAATACCAGGTTCCAGTAGCTTACATAAACCAGCTCCATCCATCCATCTTTCTAGTAAGCTACCCAGATGGATAGATGGAGCTGGTTTATGTAAGCCACTGGATGAGGGACTGTGGAGGCAAATCATGACGACTGTATGACATTTTATTAATCGACATTCACATCATCTTTACCTTTACTTCAATATAATCCTTACTATTTCTCCAGGACAAATTTCTCCACTAATTTCTAACTACTAATCTTGTGCACTTGCTTAAAGTGCAGAAGAAAATCTATAATAGCAACTTGAACAAGAACAAACTGAAGGACACAGCGTGCACACAGTGGACAGCAAAACACAAATGTGAAAAAGTTGGACACTCTGAACTCGGCAACAGAAGGTCTCTATCACAAAAGAAACAGACGTGCATATACACACTCTTACAAGAACACACACGTGTTTATTATTACTACACATAATCTCTATTATCTATTCGTAGAAACATAAGATTCCCACAGGGTATGACATGATCTGAAATGTCTTGTTTATTTTGTCATTTTTGCACCATTTGGTCTTCCAATGGGCAGTGACACTAGTCCTCTCTTTCTCTCTCTCTCTCTCTTTTCACAAACACACATACAGTACACACACCCCAACATGCATGTTAGAGCAGGTCATGCAACAGGAAACGAGTGACAGGGTTGCAGGGTCACTAGCTGAACTCCTAAATCCTGATTAACTTTAGCATCACAATAGTATTTCCTCCTTGCCCAAGACTAAACAAGGCCAGAGATCAGGAAATGTGGGGAAGGAGAAAGAACTATTGCCTTCTGACATGCAGGACCAATGAAAAATCCAAAAATAAAACTCAATACACGCACACACATGCACTCACATACACACATACGCACAGAGATGCTTACCCAGGTAACCGTCCTGATTGATGTCTCCAAGAGGAGCAATGGCACTACCGTAGCGTCCGAACAGATGTATACCGGTGAGCGTTATGGGAGCTGAGAAGAGGAGCGTGTCCTCCTGTAGGTAGAGGTAAACCCGGCCCACTTCTCGTGGTTTACTCTCAAACTCCCGATCCATATACAGAGGAGCTCCGACCAGAACATCATCCAACCTACAGACATACAATAGAAAAGATTTTAAAAAATTAGGTTCAAAGTTGATTCTGATTTAATATAAAAGTTGATCTGGTGTGTCTAGTAGGATTGTAATCAACTACCAATAAATTATTCTGTATGAACAGATACAGCATGATCTTAACAGATACAAATAGGTTTGAGAATTCTGTTTGAGCATATTGGAGTGCAACTACAGAAAATCATGTGAGAAGGTTGTCCATGAGCAGGACTAGGCAAGATCAAGATAAGACCTAGTCTTAAGGGGGTTAAGATCAAAATCGAGTTCAAATTGAAGTAAGACAAAAAGCCAAGATCAAAATATGAAAAAAAAAACATGTAATCATTTTTTTAAATTTCAATTTGATATATGCCTGATTACATCTGTAATTGCTCTTGAGGATTACCTAGAATCCTGCAGAATAACTGACTTGGCATATACTTCCAAGTATTACCACTAGAATACAACAAAAAATATTATTTTTTACACATGACTGAAAACCATATTTAGCAACAGCAAATCCCAAAGTGAAGAAAAGTCCAAGTACAAATCTTATAATAATTAGATACAATAGTATCAGATACATTTTAAGTAGATACAAATTATTTAAATACAGAATGCCTTAAGCTTTGAGTTTTACTGCCATACTAGATAGTTGTTAGGCCCCTAGATAGTCAAATTCATCGTTATAAACCGCAGGCATGTACGATCAAACGACGTATTAACGAGGTGATTAGAAGTACAAACAACCCGTCTCTAGTTGTCTTTAGTACATCTGTAGTTGAGACCAATTATAAACTGTTATGTAGTTATGTAGCTGAGGTTGAGTAACTGTCGCTGTTCTCAAACAAACAAGTAAAACCGCTTCTGGGTTTATCTATGCCCACTTTTAAAACAAATGCACATGAACAGTTTGACCGCAAAAAGAAATATCTTTTTAAAGCGAGACTGTTTTAGGTTTAAAAATAACTCGTGCTTTTATTACATTTTTGTACTTTTGCGTCACGGCAGGAACTTAGAACAAGCAAACAGCATCTCTGCAGCAGAGGTAACTAAAATAACAACTGACTGTTGTTGTTGTTGTTGTTGTTATCACTTAATTAAGGCCATATCAGTTACAGTACTTCATAGTTTTGAAAAATACCGTATTGTAAAATCGACACTTGTGTCCAAATTTTTGACTGTTTTTTCAAAACTTTGACTGGTTTTGTTTCAAATCTGTGGTACCATACGTTTATAACAGAGTTCAGAATTTTTGATCGGAAAACGGGGCAATGCAGATACTGTACTACCCGATGTACCAAAAGAAAACAACCTCACACACAAAAGACTTGCATCTCATGTCTCTTGAGCTGATGGCTCCTGAGTGTTGTAGCATTATATCACTGATCATTTATTTTTTTTAAGTATTTCTTTCATAAATATCATTGCTCACGGCTCCCAAATGTAGCAAAGTCAATTCAATGCTTCTAAAGAATATATATACATTGCAGAAATTTTCAACAAAAACATTTCGTTATCGACAACCATGCTTGTCTGTGCTCAATAATTAGCCAAAATGAGTAAACGTCCAAAAATGGTGTTTATCTCGTTTTGCTGTGAAAGTATTCAGATACAGACATTTAGAGCTTTAAACGGATGCAATATATGATACAGATATTTGAATTACATCATTACATCATACATACACAGACAGAGACCTGCCAATCAAAACCCATAAAGACTAACACACACAAGGTTTTTTTTACAGAACGATTACCAGGAGCGTACACAAAAGAGATTTGTCCTTCCTTCCATACTCAGCAGGAAATGACAGTAATAAAAGAATGAGTACAGCACCAATAACTCCTCATCCTAAATCAAAGCCATCAGCTGTATAAAACAAGCAGTTAAATATACGAAGCTATCACATCATCTGATATTTAGCAAAGCTTCAAAACAGCTTTGGGTTATTTATGTTCGAGTGTCGGCATGCCAAACTTTTTGAGGAAAGTTGTAAGAAAGTCCAGGACTGATGCTTTAAACCGAAGAAATATTTTTTCCACACTTCATGTCCCGAAGCTGAAGGTAAATGAAACAACGAAACAACAAAACAACTGAACCACATCTGACTATTGTAGAATGTTATAGGTTACATCCCAACCGACGCTCCACCCTGATTAAAGTGTGATACCGAAGGAAAACAAACATACGGCTTTTCTATTTGGAAGATTTTTTTAGCAACAAGTCTAACAAATTATCCTTTTCCCTGTTTTTCATTACAAGAGGTCTGAACACTCATCTCATCTACGCTTCCTGTTTCGTGGCTTTGGTGTTTAGCACTGTGTGCTCTTGGGTTTGTTAGTGTGAGCAGAAACATGGTATTATGGTGTAAACACAGGGACTGGGTTAAAATTAGAAACAATGTAAATTCAAACACTACGCTACATTTCAAGCTTCGATTTAAAGAAGAGATGAGAGGCGACTGCGGTGTAATCAGCCATGTCTGTCTACAAAGCCCACTGAGAAAGCCACAGACTCAACAGGAAGAGAGCACAGGGAGCAGGGTGCCTCTACTGCAAATAATATGAGGCAGAAAAGAAGAGAAGAAGGTTTAGGATTTATACATTATACATTACTGCAAAGTGAAATTCTTTATTCTTCGATTTATCCCGTTTTTTTTTTTTGTTAGTAGACGGGGGTCAGAGTGTAGGGCCAGCCATTTTTACGGCAGGCAGGGTTAGGGGCCTTGATCAAGGGCAACCTAGTGGAGCTGGGGCTCGAACCACCGACCTCCCGAAAAGAGACAGTGGGATGAGATGGAAATTGAGAACAGACATAAAGAGAAGGGAGAAGAGACTAAAAGAAAAGCAAGGAAAGAATAGAAGAAAGGAGAGCAGAATATAAGAGTGAGCAAGAAAACAGGTAACTCAAAGAAAAGCAACAAGAGAAGAAAAACAGATGTAAAGGAATAACATGAGACAAGACTAGAAGAAAACAGATGACATACAGTAGGGAAAAAGCAAAAATGACTAATAACTAAAATAGAAAAGAGATTGTCAGGTCCTAAACTGGTTGGCCAATCTTCACGAGAGAAAGAGACAGATGTGCGTTTTTTTTTTGAGTACACGGTCGAAATCTCTTCATAGTATGTGGAGTTTTTTTTTGCAATGATTTAAGGGCCATTTATTATTATTATTTATTTTTTCCCCCCCAATTTTTGCCCGATTTTCTCCCCTAATTTTGTCGTGTCCAATTCCTCCCAGTCACTAGGGGGCTCCCACATTAAGC
>JAOVVA010000027.1:12456217-12471613 GCA_028565275.1 Leiocassis micropogon | reverse complement strand
CCGTTTAAGATTTCCGCCACTCCTGCAGTGATCACTTGGCCTACACACGCACACACGCACACACACACACACACACATTATGGATGAATATATCATGTAGAGAAGAGTACCACTATGTTTACACGTTTACATGTTTACACGAGGCCCTACCATGGTCATGAAAATGTGAATAAACACAATGGTCACCATTGGCCTCCACCATCCCTAGGTGGACTACAGAGAGGTTCCTGGATGGATGGAAAGACTAGTATTTACAGCTTAATTCAGTCAAATAATGCTGTTGTTTTACTGATGATAATTTCAGCAGCTGTTTTGTTTGACGTCTGAAATTTAGGTCTTGAGCTCCAAAGTACTAGTTGAGTTCTGAGGAGTTGAACAATACAAAAAAAAAAATTAATAATAGTTGAATATTAATAGAAATAGCAATGATTCAGGTTTCAATATGTCTACTATTGCTTTAGGTACTTATACATAGTTTTTTTTACAGTGTTAGTAACAGTATATGTCTGTTTCAAACACTGAATAACTAATGTTATGATATATATTATGATATGGTCTGGGTGAGTGTGTAAACATTTGGGCCTGTCGCTTATGCACAATTCTACAGCCTTTTTTTCTTTTTACTTCTTAGCACAGCTCTGGACACTGATATTAAGGCTAATTGGCGACATTTGAAGGAATAGGGAACATTGAGTAAATTTTAGTTTTGGCCAGATTGCTCTTTAAAGTAACGAAAACGTTCGCATCCGCACTGCGAGATAGAACGATTATATTACCCTCCTCCTTTAAAGGTTAGACAAACTCATTATTCTTTTTTATTAGTAAGGCTGCAGGCTGTCCTGGGACCATGTCATTAATCTCTCCATATGTGTGTGTGTGTGTGTGTGTGTGTGTGTGTGTGTGTGTGTGTGTGCTTATTACTGAAAATCAAATGTCCCCACAAAATAGTTTGGACCTTTGTGCAGATCTCTGGCTCATCCCAACAATATCCTTAAATGGTTAGTGCAGCTGTGTGCGTATTATACAAATTTTAAAAACTCTGATTGACTGTACTGCTTTAATCGATTATGTTTAGTTGCTTTCATGATGTAGGTGTAGCTGTGTATCCTAGGCAAAACATTTGAGCATCCTCAAATCTCAATTTCCTCCCCAAATGAATGTGAGAGAATTTTTTTTTTTTTCATTTGTCACTATTCTGGAAAAAAAAAGTAATAAAGAATCAATTATGTGTTTTTGCAATCATGGGAATCATGCTTCTCTGTAGTTTTATACTTTGCTCTTTATACTTTGGAGAGGGCAAAGAATACCATACTTCCTTTGAGACACAACCGAAAGCATCTTTTTAAACTGCTGCTTACGCATGCTGGGGAATTATGTAAGCTCTATCCGCCCCTTCCAACTGGATGAACTCACAGACGCCCATGATTGGCTAGTGTCACCATGATTGATGTGAGAGAGTGGTATCTCCACCCCCATAACACTGACCTGGAATCAAACGTGGGATCTCGGGATGATAGGACAAAAACTTTTCCATTACGCCACTTGGGAGCCCCAAATCATTTCCTGTCAAGGCAAAATTATTGTTCTAACATTTTGTTCTAATCCTCCCACACAATGGATGATAAACTGGATTCATGGATCTACTGTGCATGACTAGATTGTCTTCCTGACTCTCACTAGCTATTTCTCATAACTGTTCTTGTAACTAGCCACCAAAGCGAAAACTTTCACGAAAATGATTCTTCACTGAGGACATCATTAAACATGCTTAAAAATATCAGAGCATGGACTGACTGGTCAGAAGAAATGATTAACTGGGAAATCTGGCTAGAAATATGTCATGTGAACTAGGCTTGAGAAATAAGGCTTTATTAGTGGGCTCATAATCCTTTGCATTTTCGTAACAAGCCTTTTCATAAGCCTTGTAAAACGCACTGTAAACATTTTAGAGCTCATCATACATCTCTTGTTATTTACAGCCTTGGCAATACTTTTAAGTTCCCCTTATAATAATTCTAGCATTTTACTAAAGCACTGCATGACATTGTTCAAGTATATAAGATGCTTACAAGCGCTTTAACCAATTTGCGAGGAATTTCAAATTTCAGTTCTGATAATTTATGGATTCGAGCCTCATAGAAACCCGTAGCAAAATACCATTAAAATAAAATACACATATAGAGTGCAGGGTTTATACTGTAGTGGAGGAGGTGTGAGGAAGGCAACCACCATCCACGTTGCAGCTCATATTACTGTTGGTTTATTCTCTATGGGGAAAACACCTCTTTAAAAAGCCATATATAGAGAGTTTAGGTCAGGATAGATGACTCGAGCATGGGAAAGGAGAACAGGATGGAGGCTGACCTCAAAAGTGTCAACAAAATTAAGTGTGTGTAAGAGCAGTGGTTAAATTGTAAAGTATCTTTAAGGGCAAGGCCGGGTTTAGCTATACTGTTTAGCCCATACCGTATAAACTTACTATGAGTAATTTTTCTACAACTTTTGGTTATAGAACTAATTATAAACTCTTTGTGCAGTAATTAGACACTTGACTTTTACAACAGTTTCTCAGTAAAATAGTACCTATACTACAACACACTTCGAATTCAACTTGGTTTCATTTGTATAGCTCGTGTAAGGAACACTATTCAGGTGAGATAATACACTGAAGCAAAGGTGAGAATTAAAATAAACCTTTTTTTTTTTGGTATATTGATCTTATTATAGTATTGTATTTGATTGTATTGCTAGAGAAAAAAAAAACTCATACCGTCCCAGCAACAACCATAACTTGTTAACTTGTTAACCTTTTTATTTGTGACCTCATCGGGCCAAAACACAACATTGGACGAACGTTCTTTTTAAAATATTTTGAATTACTTTGATAGAATGATGTTGGGATAAGGTTAAATAAATGATCATAACACAATGTTGCAAACACAACCTTCAACATTTACTTGTACCTTTTTTTCCTGCTTAACATCCATTTGCGCACGTCCAAATCGCAAAACATCCTGTTTCACAGAATAGATCTCGGTCATTAAGTGGCACACATTGCATATCTTTGACACGCTCATCCTGCCATTGATAGTTTTTTGTTTTGCTTTTCTTTTCTTGCTTCCTGATTCAATGGTTTGGTAAACTACAGTTATTCTGCGGGGCTCATTGTTTGCAGAAGCAATATAGATGCATTTACTACCCTCAGAAGCAGATTTCCTGTGGCTAGCATTCAGCACTCTCACTTCCATGACATAGGATCGAGTCCCTGTCAGGGTACTAGCTTAGTTGCTTGGGAAAAATCTAGCATTTTTCAGAATGTCTTGTCAATGTTGGTCCGTCGTTGTTTTATTAAAGTAATTCTAACTTTCAAAACCAACATAATACCAACGGCGTCTGTAATATAGAGAAATTATACAGATCAGTCGTAACATTAACTCCACCTCAAATGAAAATTTTACCACTAATTATCACTTATATACTGTACAAGTAAACTGTTGAGTGTATTATGGGCACCCAAAACTCTTTCATGTCCACAGGCACCAAAGGCTAGCCTGTTTGATCTGATCCCACAGAAAAGACAATGTAGTACAAATCACAGAAAAAAAGTCAAAGGTGGCCAATAATGTACCATAGCCTGCCTCCCACTGGGCTCAGCAGGCAAAGAGCCAAGGCTGCCAGCCCCACCTCCCAACTCTTTATAACCCAATTTGATTGAGCACCCATGGGATGCACCGCACAAACAAGTCTGACCCACAGACGCCCCACCCTGCAACCCACATCACCCAAAGAATCTGCTGCCAAAGTCCTGGTGCCAGACACCACAGAACACCCTCAGAGGTCTTGTGGAGTCATGCCCTGAGGGCCTAGAGATGCCCTGGTGGTGCAAGGGGAACCTACACAATACTGGACTTAATGTTTTGGGTTGTATTATTATGGCTGCTCATATATGCTAATAGTTATAGTAATCCAATTGAGATGGAAAATGTTAATAGTTTCTGTCATTTCTTTTAACCACTTGGACAGCATCCTTCTTAGATTTTACATCAAATCTAACCTCTTGATACACAAAAAAAGTAAGAGAAAGAGGAAACTTGGTTGGGTTACATCCATCTTTGGTTAAGGGAAAACCCACTTTCGTAAACAATGTCATCAACACAATTTTCCAACATCAATGGGACATACAACTGCTGCATGCTCTTTGAATAAGGCAGCTACATTGCTACTTTCAAGGTTTTCAAGGCTGAAAAGTAGTATTTTCAAGTGGTTATATCAATTTGATCGATTTACAGTCAGATTTATATTTAGGCTGAAATTGCTAGAATTTGAGTAGGGATGCTTTTAGTTAGTGAATTCTATAGACTGTAATCATGTTTAGCCTATCTGAATGAAATATGCTTGGCTAAAAGATCAAAGAATTCCTGAATTTTTTGGAATTTGTAAAAAGAATGCAATGAATTAATGTGTGACCTTTGTGAACCTGGCTTACGCAAAAGAAGAAGAGCTGGTATCTCATAATGATTTAACAGTTGCCAAATTTTGTTGGCGAGTTTGAAAATGTATTATAATCATGTATTAATAAAATGTATTAATAAACCATCCAATTTTTGCTCTCTCTCATACATAAAACTGAAGATAGCCTGAGAAATGTGGGGGGCCTGTGGATCGGCTTCATTTACATGCATCTGTTCACGCACACATGGCTGCAATTATCCAACAATCTTCATTTATCATTGTGCAAACAAACAAGCATGCACACACTCACACATATACACACGCACATGCAGCATTTTTCTGACATAGTCGCCGCTATGAGATCCTGAGCAGTGTCACGTTCTTGGTCTGTCAAAAGCAGACACTTTTCTAATAGCAACCCTTGCATTAAAAACTATTACATTCGGAATAGTTCAAGGTTATAGAAACTCTACACACACTAAAATATACACATCTGTCTTTTTATGGCGGATTAGGTGTGACTAAAATCTTAAGCAATGAAAGAAATACAAGTGCTGTCCATCAGCAGGCTGTCATTAGAGCATAAATCCTCAGAGCGTAGTTACCACGAAGCTACGCTGTTTTTTTTTTTTTTTTGTGTATTAAGCCCTATAGTAAGCTACCGTATTCCCACAGCCCATTTCTAATCATCATTCATGCATTCACTGTGAAGAAACACAACTGGCCGAGTAGCAGTAGTGATGAAACTGGGATCGCAAGCAAAATTCACTTGGACTCCTCGGTTAATACACATCACAGGATAGCCATGTGTCTTTCTAAATGTCTTTCCAGACCTCCTCTACAGGTGAAGGAGCAGGGTTTTTTCCACTATTTTGGCAGTGTTCTAAATTCTATAATTCCCTTGAATCAATATTGAATAACAATACATATTGTCATTAAAGACTGATTAGGGATCTGAGGGCAATAAATGGATGGAGGGATGACTGACAGAAAGGAATGATTATGTTACCTTGCCAGTAGAAGCTCCCTGGTCCTCCTAGTACTAATGTCCCATCCTAAGGAAAAAGAAAGTAAATATATATTTTTTTAAAATGAAAATATCATTAAGATCAGAATGAGGTCAACAATATTCAACCTACTTTTAATGCCACGTCAAGAAAATATAAATATTAAACCTGTGATGTTATGGGACTAAACAGCTGTGTGGCCATAAAAAAAACAAAACTACTTGTTAGTGACACTAATCTGAAAAAAGGCTTCACTCTCACAGAGATTTTGTTGGTCATTCAGTACATTCAGGTCGTCAGCTGACTTCATTTTATTGCCACATAACGTTGCTAAGAAAATACATTATAATACTCCCTCCAGAGGCTTGTACAGTGGCCACTATGCAGGATTCATCCTTATGGTCGAACTGACCTCCAGAGTCCTTCATGCTTCCTGGCATATTGAAGTTGTTGTTTTTTCCAATTTGTTTCACTAACATGTGGCTTTCTTTAGGTGTTTAGTCTTTAGCTATTTAGCTGTTTAGTCTTTAGTGTTCAGTCCCAAAGTCCTGTGAGTCCTTGTTATATTGTGCATGTGGAAATGCTTTATGCAGGCATGGGACTGCATCCAGATGCTGGGTTTGGGGCACTGGCTGGAAATCAAACCTGGGTCTTTCACATGACAGGTGACAAACCAACCACTGAGCCACCAATGCCCCCTCGTAACCTAATTCCACTAATGATGGAGGCCAATAATTCCATGTATATGTGTTCCATGTAAATATAAAACTTGAACAAGGTTTACAATACTTTATAACCAAGGTGAACAGAAAAGTATCCTAGCATCTACAGTATACTCTGTCCCTGCCTCTAGACAACTCCTTAAATGTCCAACATGTCCATCTCATGTACTAACTGGTACTGTAAATTGGTTCGCCTCAGCAAACTGTAATTTTTGGAAATCTGAATTAAATTTCGCTTGCCATACCCAGGCCTGGGCGAAAATGACATCCATTGTTGTGTTTCAAGGCAAAATCCACTGCTGACCAAAAATGACAGAAAGGCTCGTCTCACATTTGCCAAAAATATCTTGACTATCCCAAAGACTATTTGGGCAAAGATTCTGTGGACTGATAAGACAAAGGCTGCATTTTATAAACAAAACCAACACCATACCAACAGACAAGCATGGTGGTGGTAGTGTGATGGACGTGCTCAGCTTCAGGACGTGGATCAAACTTGCCATAATGAAGGGAACCATGAATTCTGCGCCCTACCAGAAAATCATGAAGGAGAATGTCCACCCATCATTCATGACCTCAATCTCAAGCACACTTGGGTTATGCAGCAGGACAATGGTCCTAAACACACCAGAAAGTCCACCTCTGATAGCTTAAAAAAAACCAAAATTAAGGTTTTGTAGTGGCCTAGCCAAAGTCCAGACTTTTAGTCAAACTGTAATCCAATTGTGATCCTTAAACAGGCTTTTTTTAACAGGCTTATTTTTCATACTTGAAAACCCTCCAATAAAATTTCTCCACAGCAATGTGAAAGATGATTGGCAGTTATTATTATAAACGCTTATTTGCAGTTGTTGCTGCCAATGGCAAATAACCAGTTATTAGGTTTAGGGGCAATAAGTTTTTCACGTAGGGCCAGCATTTTGTATTTACTCGGGTTATCTTTGTGTAATATTTTTTCAAATATTTCAAAATTTGTTTGATGATCTGAATCATTTAAGTGTGACAAATATGCAGAAAGTTTTATTTAAATTCAGCAAATACTTTTTCACAGCACTGAATGTGTGTTTTACAAGGAAAGAGTGTTTAAGCACTTTAAAATCTAGGTGATAATTTGGGGTGAAGGATGGGGCAGATGTACTGACATTACTTATGTGTGAAGGTTAAAATTACATGTATGTGCATCTGGAGTATGTTAGCGCTGACAAAAACATGGATGACAGACTAACATGTGAATAAATAGGTTACACTGAGGACAGGAAGAGACATGAACAATTTGTCTACATAAGTGCATGAGAAAACATGATTACATTAAGAACAGGGAGATGGTGGGGGCAAGAGCAAGACACTGAAGGAAAGGAGGCCTCTTCCTGCTTTAGGATGAGGTCGGAGGTCAGAATGAATTATCCATATCTCTCTCATTCTGCTTTTTTCTTTTACTCCTTGACCCTTTTCAATAAACCTCTTGCATTGTTCTCATGACACAGAAAGGATTCCAGGAAAAGAGATGGGAGGAATGAATTGGTAACATTCAATTTCCTAATATGAAAACATCACATGCATAAACATACTATAATAAACACAGACTAAATAGGTGTGATTAAAAGATGTTTCATTAGCTTTCATTAGCTTGCTAAATTTAACTTGGGAATGGGAATGTCCTCTGGCAATTACAAAACATAAATACAAGGCTTAATTAAAAAAAAAGAAAAAAAAGAAAAAACATTGTAAAATAGTAGCTCTGTAAAATTTCCAACATACTGACTTTCTTCCTCTTTTGCTTGTATGTCTTATTCTTCAAATATAATGGGTGACAAATGAAGATAAGGAATTTAGCCACCAAGATCCACCAGAAAACCTTCAATTAAGCAATATCACACTCTAAGTCATACTGTTGTGCTCAATATCAGCACACCGTGATGTGGGCATAGGCACGTGTGTTGATATCAAAGCCCTGCTGAGATTCAGCACAACTGCATAAACTCGAGTGAGATATTGCTCTTATACACCATTTATTATCAATAGATGATTTGTTCGTTTATTTAAGCAGGTATTTTGCTCCAACACATACAGTGAGGTCAATAAGTATTTGATCACCCTGTGATTTTTGCAAGTTCTCTTACTTAGAAATCATGGAGGGGTCTACAATTTTCAGCATAGGTGCATTTCCGCTGCAAATCCGGAAATCACATTGTATGATTTTTTAACAATTTATTTGTGAATTACTATGTCAAATAAATATTTGATCACTTGCTTATCAGCCAGATTTCTGACCCTCAAAGCTGTCAGACTGTCGGTTAATTGCATTGTAATTAGCAGAGGTGAAAGTATTTTAAAATTTAACTATGTAGCCAAAAAGCGAGGAGGTACAATGGTGGTGGTGGACTGTCCAGAGAACCATACAAAATTTACTTTGTATGTAGAGTGTACAATGACTTATTCCACACACCAAGTAGTGTCCTTGATCAGGGAGTAGCGAGGGATTTAGGATTCCGCCTTGTGTCAGAAGATACAGTAGGTAGCTTAATAGCTTGTGAACAAGACAAGACTTATGGTTTAGAGGAAATTCAAAATGAAACAATTATAAAGTAGACAAAGTGTTGTTTAAGATGACAAAACGTTGTCAGGTGTGTTTTCTTGCCGAAAGTGAATCTGGACAGGTTTTGAACATAGGTTTTGGCAGACAGCTGCTCTTTCTCTCCTTTCCATTACCGCACACTTACTTTCAACCATTCTGCGATAGACGGTGTAATTTGTTTGTTTGAACACCTGTTATGCAGAGTAATACATATAGTTTAATGTCCCAGTGCTGTTATGCTCTATTATCACCACTCGTAGAAATCCTCTTTTTCAATCAGATCACTCAGTCAGAACTTACTATCACTTTTCTTACTAACTATAGTGCCTTATTTGATGTGTCGAAGAAATGATCAGAATGTGTTGTTCTCTATAACAGACAGTGGTGCTTTCTCCTGGAATCCAAAGGAAACAAGGCTTCCCCAGTTTTTTTAGACTGTATTTGTTACTTCCTTTAACAAAAAAAAAAACAGTTTTAATAATAAACTCCTCTGTGATGTTGCTAACTGCCATCTCTTCTCTACTTTTCACTGAATATTTTATAGTGCGAGAAACAGTGCCCTCGCAATGCTATAAAGAGAATGTGTGGCGATACATGGTATTGCACTTTTACCGTCATGTCTGGAGGGAAGCCAGGCCGCGTTGGCTTCCCGTTCTAAAAGAAATTAAAGGATTAACCAATCAGATAAGGCTATCTTCATAGTGTCTTCAAACTGTGATTTGTCAAAATCATGTCAATGGAAGCAAGTGTGAAGTTGCCTTCCCTTGGTAAAATCCCTAATCAGGTGAGGCTGTCATATAGCCAAACGCCTTTCTACATTATTGGTAGCAAACATTAAAAAGTGCGGTTATAAAGATAGGTTGAGGTAGGTAGAGATTTTAAGATTAAAAAATATACAACCCTTTTTAAACTAGAGCTAAATTACCACTACAACCTAAAAAAAAAAAAAACTGAGCTGCATAAGGACTGGAAAAAATGAGGCATTTAGACTTCCAGTGAGAAAAATGATGTCCACATCAAGAGTCCATACCAAGTCTCTAGATGGTACTGCGAAACCTCGGCTGTTGTTTTGATAATCATGACTGTTATATTGCTTATTGTGCTTTGCTTACCTGGACTAAATGCATAAGTTCTAGACGTCATTTGCAACTGTTTAAACATGGAAAATGAGAAGTATGAAAAGAATGTGTTTGTCAAGTTCATGTAACAGGGTTTATACTGTAAGTCATGTGGTTAATCCATGTAGCCTACCAAATATTTTGATACGAATGTAAATTAAACGTTTCCTAATTTAGTTTATAATGAATCCTTCTTTTATTTATTGTTTAATCTCCGCTACACATTAAGCACTGTGGAAGGATTTGGGAAGTAAATTGCATAAAGTAAATGTTAAAAACATGTGAGAGAGTATGTGTATGTGTGTGGCGGTAAATGCAAGCGTTGGCTAAAGTACGTACGTGTGTGTGTATAAGACCACATAGATGTGTAGCTGCAAGTTTCGGATAAGAGACATCTGCATAATGCAGTTTTGTTTAAAATCATACTCTGGTTACAATTCAATGGCTGTTAAAGCAACAATGTATGATGTACAACACACACACACACACACACACACACAGAATGATGAAATGAAAAAGGGCAAAAAGGGTCATCACAGTTGGCTTCCTCAAGAGTTTTTCTCACACCACACCACTGATAACGGAGTCTATGACAAGAGTTCCAGATTTATATTAATGTGCTTGCCTTAGTGCCTCTTTAGCAACGACAAAGATATGAATGGAAAACAATCCACATAATCTAAAACTAATGATAAACAGATCATAAAACACTATGAAGCTTTCTACTGGGACACATTTATTTAACATTTATAGAAGGAAGGAGTCTCCTGTGTCAGCTCTTTATAACAGTTAATATGTTTTATGCCACAGAGGGTATTCAAGACAAACACCTTTTACCTTTTGATTTCTTGGAAACATGGCAAACTACTTTTGTTGTCTTGGTAAAAGTCGTTATCAGGAATAGTTGTATAAGGTATAAGAGAAATACACTTCAGGACATGCCCTTTTTCTTGATTACTTCTTATTTGCTCCCAGTGTATTAGCTTCTTCTTTTGTTAACGTTCTAGTTTTTTTTTTTTTGTCAGCTATGATTTTTTTTCTCATTCAATTTGTGTTGAATATACTGTAGCAGTTTATTGTGTAAAATATTAGCACATGCCTTACATACATTAAGTAGTGCAATAATAGCACAGTTACAGTACCTTAGTGAAGTCGACGCTGAAACCGGCCTGACAGAAGCCTTGTCCTTCGGGATCGGAATTGTCTGCACAAAAAACATAATGAACAACAATATTATACTTACAAAATGCTGTAGCATACACACATCACACATATACTGTACAAGGAGCTTAATTACTTTCTACTTTCTTAAGAATGACTATATAATTTAGGCTATAACCAGTTCTTTGCAGAGATACAGTACACGTAAGAAATACAGAAAAAGAAAACAAAATCAAGTTAAAGGCAAGTCTCGAGTTGTAAGTCAGCAGAAACTTACATGATTTTGTCATATTTACAATCTTTACATTGAAGACCATAATGCCTGTCTAAAACGTTTTAAAGTTAATTTTCCATCATAGGTAAAATGTTACTTAAGACATTGAATTAAAAAAAACGACATTTTTTGATTCTGTGATTTTTCATTATTTTTATACTATAATTTTTTTACACAAAAAAAACTGAGGTTACAGGGGGAACAGATTCACCCAAACTTGACAATATAAAAAGACCAGAGGATTTTTTTACAAACACCTATGTTTTTTTAATGAGGGCACCCACTGTAGCCTCAAATTAGAAAGAACCTGATGTGGTCTTCTGCTACTGTATATTGTAGCCCATCCACCTCAGGTTTTAAAGTATTCTGTGTTCTGAGAAGTTTTTGGCTGACCACAGGTTTACCAATTTTAAAGCGTGATTTAGTTACTGTGTCTTTCCTGTCGGCTTGAACCAAACTAACCATTTTCGTCTGACCTCTCATATCAACAAGTCGTTCCCACCCAGAGAACTGGCACTCAATCTATGGTTTTCGTTTCGTATTTTTCAAAACCAATCTGATTCTACAGTCATGGGTCGGTTGTTGTAAATGAGCTTGAAGCATATCTGTTTTGACTTTTTAAGGGTCAAAAGTTAATGGAACAATATATTAAAATCTCAGGCTGAAGCATATAATTTTAAGAAAACTATAGTTATTATACAGTAAAAAATTTTTTTTATCACAATCGCTAAGTTTATTCAGTAATATCAGTTACAGAAGATAATGCTAATATTTTCATACTGAACTTCCAGCCTGTTAACACACTGACCAATGTCTACTATCCATTATCACCCAAATGAGGATGGGTTCCCTGTTGAGTCTCGTTCTTCCCAAGGTTTCTTGCTATTGTCATCTCAGGAAATTTTCCCTTGCTACTGTCGCCCCCGGCTTCCTTATCAGGGACAATCTCAACGTTCTGACATATAAATATTGACTTGCACTTTTTAAACTCATTTCCATAATTTTTTTATTCTGTTAAGCTTCTTTGCATGAATGGCTATTGTTAACTGAATTGAATGGGGATGGCACGGTGGTTTAGTGGTTAGCACACCACCAGGGTCTGAGTTCGATTCCCGCCTCTGTGTGCTTGGAGCTTGCATGTTCTCCCCGTGGGTTTCCTCTGGGTACTCTGGTTTTCTCCCACAGTCCAAAAACATGCAGATTAAGCTAATTGGCGTTCCCAAATTGCCTGTAGTATGTATTTGCCCTGCGATGGATTGGCACCCTGTCCAAGGTGTGCACCACCACGTGCCCTAAGTCTGCTGGGATTTGCTCCAGGCCCCATGTGACCCTGTATACAGGATTAAGCGGTATAGATGATGAGTGAGTGAGTGTGTGAATTGAATGGAATTTTTCTTAAAATAACCTCCATCCTTTGTAGGTATTTCATGCCAAGCGTGTGTGTATCATAAACCTAGCAGAGCTCGTTAGATTAAACACTGAGGCCTTTGCCTTGGTTCTGTTGCTGTAGCGACCTGCCAGGCCACTTCACAGTGTTTATCAGACAGTCAAGAGGACCTAATAGTCATTTAAGGCGTATATATCATCCACTTATTCCTTTTCTGAAGTCATTACAGATGTATACTGGAAAGAACACGCTCTTGAGTAGCTGTTAAAGGAATTACACTGATAGATTCATTCTTCATGGAGTGGCTGAGTCTTTAAGTAAGCTCAGATAGCATCACACATACTGTATAAACAATGCTTCATGTAATTTAAGTATGTTGCAGCCTGAATCAAAGCATTTAGCTGGAAATCGATTTTAAGCTTTCGTAATAGCATGTATTAGGCCCGTGGTAAATAAGTTCTTACTAAGAATAAAATTAAGGCTAATACTTTATCTAGATAGGATGAACCCCTCAAGAGTCAATGTAATGGATAACTGTAATGGACATCTACTGACATTCCTTATGTTTTGTTCTACTGAAGAAAAAAAAGGTAACAAATTGCAAACATGTTGCTAGCAGGAAGTGAATGCCACAAGAGCATTCAACAGTTTCGAGAAGATTATGGGTGATATGGTAAAAAAATTATGTTGTCATGGTATTTGAAAACATATAATTTTTTTTTTTTACCATTTCGCCCCTTATCTTCTCAAACACATCAAAGAACAGGACCTGGGCAGGAAATTGCATCTAAACAAACACTGTGCACCGCTTTGATCGCTGTTTATAGACGGCCACAAAACTGCCTTGGCATCAAGCCTAGTGATGTAGTGTGAGAAACAGGGAGAGTGCGTGGGTTTATAGTAATACTACAAATGGTGCACTCTTGTATATTGGACGTACAGTACAGTGCGTAGCAAGGCTCATGATTCTTTTATAGGGAATATTCATGAATGTAGCTTTGTTCAGGAAAATTTGCAGATTCCCACTTTCTAGAAAGCTCACACGACATCTACAACTCGCAAACACACACGTCCTCTGAGACATGTGAAGCACAACCGCTCGCGTGCTGTGCCCCAGGACAACTGAACACACTCCAAGGAAATTTCCTCAAAGGAAATGCATGAGATCACATGCGCCTATGACGAGTTAATATCCAGGCCTGGTTAATGTCACTCTGATTGACGAGGAGGGAATAGCGCCTTCGCTCGCAGCCAAAAAGCAAGCAGTGCCAGTTGGACATGCAGCTGTGATAATGTCAGCATTCACACGTTCAAACTTTGCGAATGCTTTTGTTAGGAATATCAGCTGAATTTTATGAAATGTGCTGCAATTGTTGTTTTTTTTGTTTTGTTTTGTTTTTACAGCATCATTGCTTAGTCAGATGAAACACATACCCACATTTTATTTATTACTTTTACGTTACATTGACTCCAAAATAACGTTCAATTAAATAAAACTATTTAAACCATGACAACATTTTGAAAATTTTATTTTGTAACACTACAAAAAATTATGTTAAAGGCAGAATTTTCGCTCAAGTAAAACAAACAAACAAACAAAAAAGGTAACAAATTGACATGTTTAGGTTAAACTCATTGAACTACATTAAGTACATTAAAAATGTAATTTATTTTAGTAAAATAGACATAATATCAATGTGGAAAAGCTACATAAGGCCAGAATCCTGTTTTTTTTTCACTATACACTGTGTTTGTGTGTGCATGTGTGTGTCAGACTCACGTGTTCTGCAAGGTGAGTACTCTGCATAGGCACTGAAGTTCTGCACAGCAACATAGCATGTGCCCACTGGATCCATCTCACCGCTTACCTTCACTGTTCGCCAGTGATAGAGAGGCGCACAGGCCTGTTGATGCGCAAACACGCACACGCACACACGCACGCACGCACACACACACACACACACACACACACACACACACACACACACACACACACATAATCCAATAATAAGTGATTTAATTATACAAGGAATTTTCCAGTAAAACCAGGACTTTTGATTGTGTAGAATAACCGAACACACTTATGAGAGAAAATTTCCCTTTATTTCTCTATATAATCCCCTGCGGCACTAATGCACTTATCCCAGCATTTCATTAGTGCCTGAATTCTATCAATGTATAAAGTTTTTTTTTGTCAGTACGCTGTTGCCAGGGTCTGACTGCCTGCCGTCTGAAACGCTGGTCTCTCCAGGAACTCTGTTAATAGCCCTAATAAGTGGTTGCTGATTGTTATTGATTTGGTATTTGGTAAGATAATATTGTTTTGAAGTATTTTGTAGTATAGATTTTAGTAGGACATTTGTTCTACGTTACCCCATCACCTCACAGTCAGCGCTGTTCCAATGTCATTTCATCAGAATAATCCTGACTGTCAAAAACAACCTGCCAAAGTTGTTCCAATGTACGTAACGTTGCCAAATTAGCATGAAAACAACATTTTGTCAACCAAAAAGTCTTGCTGGGGCAACTTCCCTAGACAGCTGAAAGAATGATAGAATTACAGTATGTGCAAAATATTTAGGTTGTGGTTTTTTTTTTTGGCACAAACTTTGTTTTACATGTTTATTTTATGACTTCATTATGAAATGAGTACAATAAAACATTTATGAATTCCAAACATTAGTATTCCAGAAAAAAAGT
>JAOVVA010000027.1:12416835-12453272 GCA_028565275.1 Leiocassis micropogon | reverse complement strand
GCAACTATAAGCAGCTGTTTCTTCACCATCCTCTTGTTTTCTCTCCCTAGTGAGGTTATTAAGACAAAAGTACAGAGACAAAGTTCTCTGAAAACCGTTACAAAGCAGAGGCGCTGGAGATTTCTTTCATGAATGTTAAACTCCTTACCGGAAGTCACATAATATCAATGATAAGACTTTTTACTGTGTTTAATAGCACCATGGTTATTAATCCGTTTAATATCAGGTTTATTATTAATCAGCTTTTACTATTGGTGCTGATTTAATTTTTTTATGTTATACATATACATGTTATACAATTTTGTCTGTCTTGCTTCAAACAATAATAATTTAAAAAGCTAATTATTCATATTTCTATGAGTACTGATATTAAAATTGGTGTTAGCTTCTAGAAGCATATGATCTGTAAAAAAATTAATTGCTTAAATTAAAGCATTCATATATTTTCCCCCAAAACAATCTGTAGTGTCTGTAACCAAGTCAAATTCATGTTGCAATATCTTAACAGTTATTTTAGAATAACTATATTTTAAATTCTATTCCAAGTCTATAAAGAAATACACTTTTTCAAGTTCATGTCTTTTCATGTGAAATCTAAATTGGCCAAGTTTCATCTAAATGACAATTGAGATCATTAAAAGATTTGAATTCCAAAATGTTACGGACACCACACAACGATACCACGTTTAGAACGTATAAAAAAGATAATGAGCGGAGTAATATCAACTAGTAATTTGAGTTATGCCCAGTACTACTTTCTAAGCTGCTAGTGAGAAGAAGAAGAAGGAAAAAAAAAACAGTCTGTTGAAAATCTAACATCAATGAGGTACAGTCCAAGTTCAAAAATGACGTCCTACGGTGCTTCTTGCTTCATGGTTGGCTCAGTTTGCTACTGGAAACGCTCTTCAATCTGATCAAAACTTCATGAAAACCTATTAGACATTGCTCAAAGACCACTAGGTCATTCCATGTAGAAACTTCTAGCTGAAACTGCATTAAAATCTACACTAAAACAAGAAACCAAGCCTGTTGTCCGATAGACAAAAAACATGCATCCCAAACATCCCAATACCTCATGTGGTAATTAAACCCATTCTGCTAGTCTCCCTCAACAAACTGCATAAACAAACAGCAGGGGCTCATTTAAAAGTTCAGTGTTCAGTGACCTGTTTTACTGCACACTCCAAAAGACAAGCCAAACCATGTCAGCTGCTTTTAAACGCTGTGGTAGGACTCCCTGTATCTCCCTGTGGTAGCACTCCGCTGTATCATCGTATAGTGTTGGAATAATCAGACGTGACAATTGAATTAATATCTTTAAATAAACCAGAGTAAAGTGTGTTAAGTATCAGACTTATTGGAGTCTGTATGCGCGGATCTATTTAGTATCAGGATAACGTCTGCAAGCATTCTTGCTGCATCCATTTAACTGTGGTCGACAGGCCATGAGAGACAAGAACCGATTGAACGGATAAGTCACAAGAAGATAACTGGTCTCCTTTTCTTAATCCCTGTCCTGTATGAAATGACAGATTTTCCACTCAGCTTATCTTTGCTCGTGTGTCGTAGCCATGCGCCTGTGATTATGATGATCAATGCTGATCCAGAGCCCATTTAAGCCCATTGCAGTTGTTCCTATGAACATTCAGCGAGTGGAATGCCTGATACTTGAATAACAATGGATAACTTGTCACCAACTTGTGGAAGAGATGCATCTTTCTGTTGGAACTGTTCACAGAGCATTTGCCACACCCCCATACAGTCCTGACCTCACTCCAGGTCATGTGGGCCATTATAGGAGTTCCTGGGGGACCAGAGTTTCAGGTGTGAAGCAGGCTGTCTGATTATGACCCAGGTGTACTGAAAAAAACTTCTACTTTCCACCCTGATGGTATCCAAGCACTAGTGAAATGGTAGGATAAGTGCGGTAAAAAGCGAAGCGGTTGGTGGTAAAAGCGAAAAACAACAGGAGCATGGGCAGTGCTGTAGTGCCGTAGTGAAGGTTCTAGGTTCAAGCAGCAACATTGCTGAGCTGCCACTAAGACCCTAAACCCTATCTGCTCCAGGGATGCTTTCTCAAGGCTGACCTGGCTTCCTAAATAGCTTAGATGTGTGTAAAAATAATTTTATTGTGGTGTATATGTAAATGTAGATGCTGTTCATGTTTAGTCCATTGTACTTAAATTTGTGCAGGTATTCAAGACAGTATGAAATTCCAATCAACTTAAAAATTATTTTAGAAGCTTAAAAGATTTGAGGCAAGAAATGTTCTCAAATGCTTTGGGTAAACTCTACGAGTTCAAGAGCTTGTTCGTAAGTCCAATTTGTTTGTAAGTCCAAAAAACATTGCCTAGCTGCTTATAGCTAACACAATTGGCTATGCACAGTATAAAACTAACATGTTCAATGATCTTGTCCTTGTTCTTTAGAATTGTGCCGATAGTTAATGATTCATGTTAAAATTACATGCATGTCTGCTGGCTAACGTTGCTCTATTCTCTCAATTATTTTCACTTTTGTCTTCATCGTTATTGCTTGGCCTTCTTAGCAGTACCAGCTTCATAGCCACTGCTTTTACGTTTGATTCCGGACATCCTGGGATGCACGCTGCACGGACGTGACAATGTACGCAGGACATGTGATCTAACTTCCGCAATTAAACATGCACGATTGTATGTTTGTATCTTCGAAAGTTTGTAACTCAAATGTTCATATGAAGGGGACTTACTTTATATAAATTCATATGTAAAGTGCAGGTTATTTTCAAAGATTATTTGAAACAATAGAAAACTAATAGAATAGTACACATGCTGAATCATAAATGTTGTTCCTATCCTCAAGCTATTAGGTGGATGCAACCCATTTAAATTTACAGAACAGGATTAGAGCCACCATTAAAAAAAAAATTAAAAAAAATGAATAAATAAATAAATCTCAGAATTCAGACTTTAAACTGAGAATTCTGAGAATAACAAATTATTTTACTTTAAAATCTGAAATCTGAAATTAAAGTCAGAATTCTAAGGGGAAAAAAAGATTTCAAATAATGGCCCTAATCAGTCTCCATATAAATGCAGAACCATGATAATATCATAAACAGTGGTGAGTTAGTAGAAAATGATCATAAATGTAATATCAGTATACGCCTTTATCACATGTTTTCCTATTAAAGTCAAAGGGACGCAGTGTGTCTGGTATAACTCAAAAATATGTGCGTGTGTTCGTGCTCGCACTAAACAAGTGACTTCAGGTATGTGACAGTTTGTGGTGTATCAAATCAATTTAACTCACTTTGTCTTAACTGCACTGGTCATTTATCAAAGTTGACCAAAGATGTAAATTTCCCCTGAACGACCTCTGGATACCAAGGTGAGATCAGGGGTCACGACAACGTGACTAATGAATCAGATAATGTGTGTGCATGCACTCTGAGTTGGCTTAGTAGAAAGGCCCGGGGGTTGGATGGGGGGTGGGGGGGGAGTCTAAAGAGTTTCTCTGTGTCTAATAAAAAGCAGACACCTCTCCATGAGAGCCAACCTTGCTGGGTTCCCCATGTGTTCGCTGTTCTTTTAAACGTCTTGTCATCTCGCTGTCTTCCTGTCTGTCTCTTATTCCCACCTCCTCAACTTTATTCCCCAACTAAATAACACACCAGAACTTCTTTCATGTCGGTGTATAGACCTATAACCCCAGGTTATTACCTGTAAACAGATACAGGCTCTTTCATGCCACACCGAGAACAGAAACTCTGGATTTGGAGGTGCACAAAAATACCATGTACTAACAGCGCCAAAAATGACAGAAAAATCAATGGCCTGCATTTTTAAAGATAAGAATTATAATATTTTGTTCTAATCCTTTTTTGATCTATCCTTTTCTAAATTCCTTTTCGTTGAGTCTTTCAACCAATGCCGACTTGTTCAAACCAGATTAGCACCTGTGAATTGACTAATTTGTGAACCCTGAGCCAAAAAAGTTCAGTTGGCAAGCAATAAAAGCTCCTCATCTGCATTGATTTTGCAGTGTTGGATTACCATATTACGTAACGTTGAAAACTATTAAAATAACAGCCAAAACACTGTTACAATAAAGTTTCTCAATAATTATTCACTGATCACAAATTTCTTAATGACCAATCAGTCATGACTATTATTTCCCAGCAACCAATCAGTGACATTATGCTTTTGCACTGATCAACTGCTGACCCCCCCCCCCCCCTCCCTCCCTCCTTGTTTCACAATGATTAATCAGTGACTGTTTTCCAATGAGCAATGTCTTAAAACTATTGGTTTCAAATGACCTATTGTGTATGCCAACAAGTACTAAAAGAGAATTATTTAATATGTAAACTTTTTGTTCATTTCTATCTAATAGTTTTTTGTGGGTGGCACGGTTGCCTTGCACCGCCTCAGGTCTGTGTGCATGGAGTTTGCGTGGTTTACCTCTACTTGGTGGGTTTTCTCCAGGTATACTGGTTTCCTCCCACAGTCCAAAGATCTGCAGATTAGGCTAATTGGCATTCCCAAATTGCCTGTAGTGTGTGAATGAGCTTGTAAGTGTGTTTATGTGTGTGTCCATGTCTTGTGCCCTAAGTCTCCCAGAATAAACCCCCCCCCCCATGACCCTGTATACAGTACAAAGTGGTATAGATGATGAGTGAGTGAGTGAGAGAGAGAGTAATCTTGCATTGCTTCAGTGCCACAAACACTAGGTGCAGGCAAGAGAATGCATCCTGGATAAAAGACATTAGCCTGGATTATGCGGTACACTGTGGTGGTCAATTAATGTGTAAAAAAGATTCCTTATACTCCCAGAACCACTCTTGCAAAAATCTGAGTCCTAGAATATGCAATATGCCCAAGTCAATAGGGATGAAAAAAAAAACATGTGATAACCTGATCATTCAGTACATTCAAGTCATTAGCTGACTTCATTTTATTGCCACATAACGTTGGTGGTCTAGACCTGTCCAACTGAAGTAACCCCAGATCATAACACTGCCTCCAGAGGCTTGTACAGTGGCCACTATGCATGATGGGTGCATCGCTTTACACGCTTCTTTTCTTACCCTGGAAGAGGGTCAATCTGAACTCATCAGACTACATGACCTCTTCCCATTGCTTCAAAGGCCAATATTTATGATCCATAGAAAACTGGTGCCTTTTTTTCTGATTAGTCTCACTAACAAGTGGTTTTCTAATGGACACACAGCTGCTCATGGCATATAAAAATGCTCTTACAAATAAATAAACTTCACTATGTGTTCAAGTGATCTCTGATCACGGTCATTCATGTTTTTTTCTGACCACATTTCTTCCATGTAGTTGATTATTCAGACCTACTGTATACATCCAGGTTTTAAATAATGTGTTGGATGGTTCTTAGCTCTATTCCAATGATTCTATTATTTTTGTTGTTGTTGTTGCTTGATGCAGGCTAATAATTTGACCCTTCTGAAATTGTGACTTTTTTTAAGGGGGCTGGGCAGGCAGTCTACAAAGCCTATATACACACATCACTGACAGACTTAATTACACCTTGGCATGATTTAGCATAGGAGAGGAAACTTGAGAATCTGGAGGACATCCACAGGATTACCCTAAGCTCAGGATGAAGCCAGTGATCCTGTTGCTGTGCAGCAGTGACTTTAACTTCTAGGGATGGGAATCACTGCTGGACCAGCTGATACGACATTATATCGATAGCTATGTGCTGATCCAATTCGTATTGTGATTCTGTAAGCATTAAGATTTCATAAATAGGATTTTATCTAATCTTTTTCACCAGATCTTTTCAGAATTCTGAAAACAAACTGAGCAAATAGTGTGCTCCTACGTACTATACAGGATGCTGTGCTGCCAGCCAATGTGTGACTAGTTTAGAGTGCGGCCACCTGCAGGATTATAGAGGAATTGCACCATATTTCCACCTCAAATGCAAACCTATAAATACATTTTTTTTTTTTAATTGATTTTGGAGTCAGTGTGTATAGCAATATTTAACCAATACAGTTTCCCCTCCATCTCTAGTACCTGCTGCATGATCATGCTTGGGCAGTGGTGGGTCAAATAATTAATGCACTGTGTTAGTGATCGGAAGGTTGGAGGTTCAAGGCCCAGCATCACGAAGTGGCCACTGTTGAGCCCTTGAGCAAGGCCTTTAACCCATATGCTCCAGGGACCCTGTATGATGGCTGACCCTGTCCTCCATGCAACAAATTATTTTACTGTGACAAATAATTGAATCTAAATCCTTACTAATGAGTCAGTATGGGAATTTATTTATTTATTTATTTATTTATTTTTACAGATTTTTTAAAAATCTCTGCTGGCTAAATAGTTGTTAGCAGCTACCCTAAATTGAGGATAGCTTTGAGGATGATTTAAAAAAATAATCACAACATGGTAGTTAAAATCTTGACAGGGCGACACCAATCCAACCACTACAACAACTTGAATTTTCCGGCACAAAACATCTGACAAGTCACTTGTGTAGAAAACAGGCCAGAGACCGCAAACAGCCTTTGGCCTGGAGCGCTCTTGGCATCTGTTTCCCACATGACAAGCGCAATTTAAACGTGACCTCACAGCCGTAGAAGTTCCTCCTGCGTCTCAGCCGGTCGTCCACAGAACCTCGCGTCTCCCAAACTTTTTAAAAAAATTATTTGCACCTTAACTGCGAACCTACAGTCACAATGCATCGCATAAATCAAACCTGCAACGAAGTAGAGCACTTTTAAACATCGTGATCGGCAAGATGCACGCAGGACCCCTCGCGCGTCAGGACGTCCACTGCGCCACATTACGCATGGAGGTAAAGTTACGCGCCTTACTCGGGAAGCGCGCAGTAATTACTCAGCTCCTCTGGTCTAAACCAAACCATATGCGGGGAAATCAGCTCGGTCTTGGATGTGGGTTTTGATCTTTTTATTGCAGGAGCCGGAATGTGTATAAACTAGATTCCATAGGAAGGATTAAATCAAAACGAACGTTAATTTTATCATGTGCGTAATATATGTCAGGGTGAATATGGATTTGGACTCTATTGCATCCCCTTAGAAATCGGTAAGTGCGTCGAGGAAAATCCAGGAAAAAAGTCATCTTGTATATTTGGTGCTCAGAACTGTGTACCCACTTGCTTTATCGAAAGGGATCTCCCGGCATGAGTCCTGCTCAGATGGGGGCCAGGAGCAGTAATAAACCGCACCGCCCTCCACTATCCCAGGCTGGGTGGTGTTGGCTTTGGGAGCCCCGACCAGCACTGACACACTGCACAGAGAGAGAGAGAGAGAGAGAGAGAGGTGAATGCACCGTTAAACTGCACCTACATGGATGCGTCTGCACATTCACTTAAGACTGTAAATATCTGACAGATAGAGCAGGAGTCACAACTTTGAAGTCTGAAGCCAATAAAGTGTTAATGTGTCATGCTTTGGGTAGTAAACAAACGATGACAGATCCATCAGGTTGGGCAGGAATGATGTGCACGAATAACTCCAGAGAAGCATCATCCTGATGCGAATATACGTAATGGTAAAATGTTTACTCTGTGATGCATCATAACTAGGCTGAGGTGCTTTACATTTCTATCCATCAATGCATGTAAACGATAATGCAAAATATGTGTGAAACTCACGCGCTCCTGTCCTGCGTCGGATGATAAAAGTCCAAGGAGTATCCAAAGTAGCTCCCAGGGGGTCCACTGTACACAGCGGGGTTTTCCAAATCCAAGTTAAAAGCAATGATTCCGCAAAGCAAATCAGTCAAAAGGAGACTAACCGAGATGAGAAAAGAAAGCTCACGGAAGGACGCTCGAGCCTCACGCGCCGGCATCGCTGCTGCACTCCAGAGGGGGTAAATACAAATGCTTATTTTAACCTGTAAGCGAATGCAGAGGATTTGCAGAGTCCCGTAATTTTCCCACAAGTCCGCCTGTCAAAGTCCCTGCGCGGGCTCCATGCGCTCCGTTTCATTCAGCTGCGCGCGCCTTTCCCGCCGGACTGTGGTGTATGCTCGCGCTGTCCGCGCGCACACACCATTATAACAAGCTGCGCGCGAGCCCGGGCTCCTACACCACATCACACAGCGCGAGCCCTTTGATACGTCATCCGACCAAGTCCTTATAAGGAAACAGGCCATGTTTGGGAGAAAAAAAACTTAGTACTTTTATCTATTAAAATGGTACATGATAGTATCATGTTTTTTTTTTTTGCCTAGTGCGTATTTAATTTGGGATTTTAAATATATAATTTTATTTGCTAATATTTTCCACAATTGGTACACAAGTTATAGGGGGAAAAGGGTGACAGTAACTTTTTTACTCAAATTTCTAAATACTGTACTGCGATTTCGACTTAGTATGTCATTATACACATTATGCCTGGCCAAAAAGGAAAAAAAGGTGAAACTATCCAAGATTTCATTGACCACCTTTAGCTTTAAAGGAGAATTCATGTGTGAAAATGATTACTCATGCTCCCTCTCTTTCACTTGTTTTGAATCCTGGTATATGCCTGTTCCATCAATTCAACTGAATTTAATTCAATTCAATTTTATTTATATAGCGCGTTTAACAATGGTCATTGTCTCAAAGCAGCTTCACAAACTTGAAGCTTATGGAAATGTGTAGGAGAAAGTAAAAATGTGTATAGATCATAGTGACCTGATTGTCCCTGATGAGCAAGCCAAGGGCAGCGGCGATGGTGGCAAGGAAAAACTCCCTGGGATGGCAATAGGAAGAAACCTTGAGAGGAACCAAACTCAACAGGGAACCCATCCTCATTTGGGGCATAACAGATAGCAGGGATTGATCTGCAGTCATACTGTGTGGCAGAGTTGTTTTTCCTACCATTAGGTACCATTCAGTACATTCAGGTCATCGGCTGACTTCATTCTATTGCCACAGACATTGCTGAGCCTAAACATGACCAATTGAAGCAACCCCAGATCATAACACTGCCTCCAGAGGCTTGTACAATGACCATGCATTCTTTTCTTACCCTGATGCATTCATTGCTCTGGAATAGGGTCAATCTGGACTCATCAGACCACATGACCTTTCTTTCAAGTCCGATCTTTATATTCCTTGGCAAATGTAGGTATTTTCGTATGGACACACACACAGCTGTTTAGGTCCAATCCTGTAAGTTTTTGGTACCTTGTGCATGTGGAAATGCTCTTACTTTCATTGTTAAAAAAGCCATGATTTTGACAAAAAATTATTACCATGCATCTTTAATAAACATGTAAGTGAGATCCATTCATGATTTTTTTTTTCTGACCACATTTCTTCTACAAAGTTAAATGTTCAGCAAAGTCCTTACAGCATTTAATAATAATGTGCTGGGCAGTTTAACCCAGCAAGATTTTTTCAGCTCTCTTTGTTTTTATTACCTTTATACACCAATTTGATCTAATAATCCCTTATTGTGTGATTATGTAAACATTAGGTCATAACCTTTTATTTAAGAGTTCACAGGCTGCCAATAAGATTAATTTAAATTGTATTTTAACATTATTTATAGTTAACAACTTGCTATTTTGGGGGAGCGCAGTGGCTCATTGGTGAGCAAAGTCACCTCACACCTCCGTGGTTGAGGATATGAATCTTGACACTGTTCTATGTGTCCCTACCCACTATATATACAATATTAATAATGGATGAATGAATTTGATGTTTTAAGAAATTTAATGTCATTATGATTTTTATTTGCTTAAAAGCATGTCAATTCAACTTGATAACTCATTATATCATGATATAATTTACTTATGTTTTAACATTTTTTATTTCTACACAGTTATTATTTCTAACTTATTATATCATCATTTCATAACAGCTTGTTCTTTCTACATATCCTTTTATTTCATATCCTATTATTGAATATCAACATATTAACTTTTTGTATGCTATTTAGCCAGGTAGTAGGTAAGCCTTCAATAGAATTCAGTCTCACTGCCTCAATTATTCATGGCATGGATTCCACAAGATGTTGGAAACATTCCTTTGAGATTCTGTTGACACAATTGCACAATGCAAATCCTGAAGATTTTCCATGTTCACTTTTGTGCTGCAAATCTTCCGTTTTACCACATCCCAAAGGTGTTCAGTTGGATACATGTCCAGGGAGTGGGAAGGCCCCTGAAGAACAATAAGTCATTGTCATGTTCGTGAAACCTTTTTGAGAGGACCTTTGGTTTATGGTGGCATGGTGCACTATAATGCTGGGAGTAAAAGTTCGGTAAATTGTTGCCATGAATGGATTTACATGCTGAGCAACAATACCAAAATAGGCTGTGGCAATCTGGCAATGATTGATTGGTATTAAGGGGCAAAAAAAAAAAAAAAAAAAATTCAAACCATTACACAACCTCCACCAGCCCGTACTAGTGACACAAGGCAGTTTCGGTCCATGGATTCATATAGTTTGGACTAAATTATGACCCTATCATTTGTGTGTCTCAAAAGAAATCAAGCTTGACCAGACCATGCTACATTTTTTTTTCTGCCAAGTTTAGGTGAAACTGTACCGACTAGAGCTTTAGCATTAAGTTTTTGGCTGACAGAAGTGGAAGACTGCAGTGGTCTTCTCCTGTGGTAGCCCTTCTGCCTCAAAGTTTGACATGTTGTGCATTTTTTTATGCTTTTCTGCTCACCGTTGTTCAGAGTGGTTATCCGAGTTAATGTAACCTTTCTGTTAGTTTGAATCAGTCAGCGTTTTTGTCGCCGTTTACTGCATGTTTTTTTTTTTTTTTACGGCACCATTTTGAGAAACTCTCACTAGGTTGTGTGTGAAAATCCCAGAAGATCAGCAGTTACAGAAATATTCGAACCAGACTGTCTGTCAGCAACAATCATGTCAAACTCAATATCACAGAGGTCACATTTTCCCCTCATTCTAATGGGTGATTTGACAATTACACAAAATCACTGGCTTGTATTTGCATGATTTTGTGTATTGCACTGCTGCCACATGATTGGATGATTTGATAATTACATAAATGACTAGGTGAACAAGTGTTTCTCCTAAAGTCTAATGACCCAATATACTGAAATAATAATCAATTAAGCTGAAATTACAACATTGCATTTTTTTTTTTTACTATTCCTGGCCAGTCACATAGACATATCTAAATGTAAATATCTAGTATAACAATAAATAAGACGAGGGGCACTCAAGTCAAACCGGAACTTGTGATGAAATTTCTTGTAATAAGTGAAAGTGTAAAAGCAACTGACATTTACAGAACACTTTAAGCACAATGTGGTGATGTGATTCTTAGCTGCAATAAAACATTTGAAGGGTGTAAGTATATTGTATGTGAATGAACCTTATGTGGGTGGAATGGCTGATCACTGAAAATCAATGGCAACATGCAGCCAACTTGCAGAAGAGACACACAAACATTCACCAACACCAATTGCATATTACAGGAACTTGGCTGTGAGTCATTGCCAATCCCCTGTGGGATATCATCCTCATATCGCTCCAAACCATTTTCAAGTTTGCACCAATAAAGTAATTTCTGGGAGGCCAGTGTTTCAGATGTGAAGATGATTATGACTCCTGCATAGTGCGAAAACTCTACCTTTATGGTATCTAAGCATTAGTTAACTGCTGGGATAAGTGCATTAGTGTAGCAGGGGATTATATAGAGAAATAATGGTAGTTCTTACTCCCATACAGTAACTGTGTTCTGTTATTCTGCATAATTAAGTCCTGGTTTGACAAACACCCCATGACATACATGTAACTTTGAGATTAGACAGGTACACAGGTACATGAAACTAAAATAAGAAAAAATGTAAAAAATGTGAACTTTCCAATGTTAAAAGATATCATACATGTGCACAGCAAAAACTCTGTTCCAGCTATATTTCATATTTAATTTTCTTTAATGAGCAAGTTGTGTGTTTGATTTTAGCAGTCATATACTGTATATCCTCTCTCAGATGCTTCCAACCATGTGCACCAGTTGAAAATAATTACCAGGAATTAGGGAACTACGTAAAGCACACGTTAAGTGGGAACGTAACGCTATAACCATACAAACACAAGCACTGCGGCTGTTTTGATGCCAAGCCGAAATCACACAACCTCACTGACTTGTTCCTAAATAAAAACTATAATTAGATCCTCGCATCCCAAAGTAGAAAACAGCTTGCTGACAGACATGGAGCGAGCGTCCGGAAGTCAGGTTTAGTGTAAAACTGCACATTACGGCACCACATAGCAGGCTATGTTAAAATAGTGCAACACTTAACATACGGTTTGTTATCCTAGCATGCGGTTCGAGACACAGCCCACTTGTTAAATTGGTCGAGAGATTAAATCTGGGTAACTGACGATAGGAGAATTTCTTTCACGTTGGTGAGTGCAGTTAGATCGCATTTACATTGCCAGTCATTTTCAGTGTCGTTGCTGATTTCCAACACAATCTGGATATTGTTGCATACGTGTAGACAGCTTAGATCAGATTTTTTCCCCTACATCTAACCTGGGCCTCATTCAAATACAGTTCTAAATCTGAAACATATTTGACATCTGGTTATTTGACTTGCATCTCAATGCTCACATCCAGTTTTCCTATTAAATCTGACATTATTGTCATAGTAATGTCTTAGTCAGTTATCTTGTTTTTTTGGTGTATTGCTGACTGTTTATTGTTGAGCTATATTTTATTGTGTGGCAATAAAATAATCTTCTGTTGCGTCATGTTATGAGATAGCTGATGTTGATACGATGTTGATTCCTTTCCCCCACTCCTGACTTTTACTGTAGGTTCAACCATGTTTCAGTAAAACTAAGGTTAACAGTAGTATTGCAGTGCTTTCTGTAGCAATCTTTTTCTCATTATTATAACTCACATGCTGTAATAAGGACCTCATGACCTTTCATAGAAATAATAAGAAAATGATCTCTACTGTAGTATTTTCAACCACAATTTTAACTCAATCCACCCATCTAGGAACCACTGTAGTCCAACTAGAGACTGCGGCGGCCAATGGTGACCATTGTATTTATTCCCATTTTTACTGTACAACTGTGGTATCACCTCCAGTCACCATTCACACACTACGGGCAATTACTACGCTAATTAACCTAATCTGCAGGTCTTTGCACTGTAGGAGGAAACTGGAGTACCCGGAGGAAACTCTCCAAAATGTCACCCTCAGGACCTCAAGTTTTTATCTCTTTGTCACAAACCTGCAGGAGCTACTGGGACAACACACAGTCCAGGAAATGCAGTGCAAGAAGTGTGCTGAAGTGAACCACACATCCTACCCAATGTCCTCGCCTAAATCATAGGTCCCTGGTCAGGACATGTACACTTCAGCAGTCATTGGCTAACTGCAGGGAAAACAAAGAAACAAAGTAGGAAAAGGAGGAATGCAGGTGTCTAGGGTCAGGACTATCAGGATGAAATACCAACACTCAGATAATGAGAAGGATTCTTGACCAACATGCATTAAAGCAATTAAAGTTATTTTTTTATGACTAAATGGTTGCGTTCAGATATGTCGAATTAATTAATTCCGAACAAGAGTATGCAAATTTGCAAGAATTTTACGAATAAAGTATGATCAAGTGCAGTCGTCTGTGATCTCCAGCTCATTTTCCACTAAAATAATGTGGCACATGCAGGAAGCCAAAACCACTCAAGCATAATTCACCTTGGGTGTGACTCACAGATGGTGTGTAGGATAGTTGTCTTTTTTGTTTTTTCTATGAGGCTTTTTAGACTATTGAACTTTCTGTCTATGAACTATAATGTTTTAGTGTATTAAATATTTTCAACATACTGTAGTATGATCATGATATTGTATACTTTTGTTAACTTTTTCATTGTGAGTATATATCTGTGTTTAAATTTAGTCATATGAAACGTATAGATTTTTTTCCCAAAGTGAGACAAAACCTGTATATCAAGGTACAGTTTGCATGGTTGAACCAGATCTCAAATAATGGCAAAATTGTTCCGTATTATTTAATTTCCTGTGAACTGTGCCAGTCAATCAGTATAACCACTAACCCCACCTACTGTATAATCTTAATTTTAACCTCAGTAACTACTGATGAGTATGAGCATGAATATGCAAAAATACTATATTATTCTAAATAAACTCATATATTTTTAATACAGACATCCTTTTTTAACTAAACATTTTGATTTTTTAAAAAATGTATACCTATGGATAATTTCCCATTCAAGTTATTCTAATGTCCTCCCTAATAACAATGGGCCCCTATGCACTGCATACTCTGCATACCCCCTTGGTATGCCCCCACCTGTCTTTGACCACACACCAGATGGTAAGTATCAGTTCATTTAATGAAATGTCACCTGACTTCTGACTCCCTGCATTCGGGAATGTGTTCATGTGAATTCCATTACAATGAGAATCTTGTGTTGGCTACCAGATATTAGAAAATGCCAGAGGCCCAAATATACTGTGTAATTGGAGACACTATGGTGCATGTACAGTACCAGGACTGTGGTACATGCACACCATTGGCTAAGGGTCACAACTCTCTGGGACTGACAGGATGCCAATCCATCGCAGGGCACACACATACACTCATGCACTACGGGCAATTTGAGACCGCAAATTAGCTTAATTTGAATTGGACTGTGGGAGGAAACCCGGAGGAAACCCACCAAGCACGGGGAGAACATTCAAACTCCATGCACACACAGACAAGAATCAAACCAAGACTCTGGAGGTGCAAGGCAACAGGGCTAACCACTAAGCCACCATTCCATGTGATGTCGAATACAGTAATTTGAACAATAACTCATAGTGGTACAGTGGGTAGATGTGCTGCCCTAAAACTCCAGGTTTCCCACCTAGCAAAATGTTGAGATTTGAAACGACTAATGCTACAGTCCCTAGGTCTGAGAGCTGAGGTGTTAAATGTTTCTAGGTGTGTGTGCCTGGTGATCTGTGATCGATTGGTGTTCTATCTAGGGTGGACTCCAACCTCATGCACAGGGTTCCCAAGTACCCCTGAAAAACAAACAGTTCATGGGGTAGAGTTGGACCTGAACAAGCTTTCCTGGGTGACATGTTTAATATAATGGTTGAGGTTGGGGGTAGGATTAGGACTATGCTTAAGAGAAGGGCAGAACCAGTTCCACCCTCTGGAATTTTTGTTTTGCAGGAACGACCATGTCAGTGGTCCTAGGACACATCAGAGTGCTCACGTCAAACCCTGTTCATCATTAAAGCACCTACCTACAATAGACACATGAGCATCAAACCTGAAAGACAGAGCAATGGAAGATGGTGGATTGTTCTGATGAATCACATTATTTTAACATTATGTGGATGGCCAGGTGCTGGTGTATCATTTACCTGGGGGAAATGATGGCATCAGGATGCACTATGAGAAGAAAGCAAGCCTTTGGGCCCTGGCGTTCATGAAGATATTACTTTTAGATTTACATGTGCGATGACCTTAAACATTGTTACTAAGCAAAACTCCCTCTTAGCAGTGGCCTCTTCCAGCAGGATATTGCATCCTACCATGTTCAAAAATGTTTTGCGGAAAATGACAAAGAGTTCAACGTGTTGACTTGGCTTCCAAATTCTTCAGATCTCAATCCAATCAAGCATCTGTGGGATGTTCTGTATAAACAAGTCTGATCCATGAAGGCCCCACCCCACAACTTACAGGATCTGGTGCTAACGCCTGGGTGCCAGATAACACAGCACTCCATCAGAGGTCTTGTGGAGTCCATGCTTGACAGTCGAGATCAGAGTTGTTTTGGCATCACAAGGGGGACCTACAGAATATTAAGCAGATGGTTTTGTGTCATGCATTGATATTTCTACAACCTTTATTGTTTTTCTTTTGCATTGTATAAATGATACATAAGTGCATCCTTTGTTTTCCATAATTCTTATCCACTACAGCAACAATTACAGATTTCGACAGTATTGTCAGCAATTTTACGGTCACTGAAAATGAGCAGATGGACAGACTTATGGGATTTATTGACTCCAGATGAAGGTTTGGGTGACAGAGCAGCAGAGCTTAAAATGCACAACATAAAGAAACATGTTTACACAAATTGCATACAGCAGATTTGTGTTGTGCACACCACCAAAACACTGTACTGAAGAAAACAGGATGTGTATAAAAAAGACGCATGTACAAAATAAATACCTGTAAATAGGAGCAAAGTCGCCAGAGCCCTAAGTATTCATTGAACTTGGAGCAAATTACTAACATACACTTTAACAGCCTATGCAATAATCTGAGACTACATTTTGAAATTGGAAATAAACAAAAGGTTTTAGAATGTTGGAATATGTGAAACAAAAGAAAATTCAAATGTCGTAAATATTTAATGTTCAAGATTTCCCAGTCATCTTTTTAAATGTAAGTAAAATTGTAATGTCGACCATGTTAAATGGTTCTAATCTCTTGTATTGAAATGTGTTTGGTTGAAAAAGGATCATAAGGTTTGGCACAAATCTTGAAATGTTAATAGCTTTTAAATCCCAGAGCATTTTAGCCATTACCCAAATGCACAGTTTAATGTCTGAAGCCTCCCTGTTAACACACACCGGTAAGGCTTCCATATAAACACATACAGTGGAACCTTGGAGTGCGAGCATAATTTGTTGCGGAAGCGGGCTCGTATATATTGAATTACCACACAAGAAATAATGGAAACTCAAATTATTCGTTTTACAGCCGGAAAAAAAAAATACATAAAAATAATTAATACAAAATATAACGTAAAAATAAAACAAATTAACCTGCACTTAACCTTCGAAAAAAGTACAAATAAATCCCACAGATAAGTGTTTCCATTAGTGTGTGTGTATGTGTGTGAAGCAAAAGTAACAGGAGAGGAGGATGAGATCCTCCGCTCTCCCTCTTCTCGTCTTACACAGTAACCCTTCCTCTTTTCTTATTTGAGTTTCACACACACACACACACACACAAACACGCACACACACACTAACGGAAAAACTGCCTTATCGGGAAAATTAAAAAGGAACATCTCTAATGACACTCGAGTGAGCGCACACTAACGGAATCACTGCTGTAAAATAAAAACAAAACAAATTAACCTGCACTTTACCTTTGAAAAGAATCACGACAGAGCAGTGTTTCCGTTAGAGAGAGAATGTGTGTGTGTTAGTGATGGTTTGTTCATGATCGTTTCGTTCTTTTTGAAAGAGTTTTCGTGATTTAGAAGAACGAGTAGTCTCGGAGAGTGATTCATTCATTTTCTACTGGGCGCGCATGCGCAAAGCATCGCAAAACCTTTGTAGGTTATGTACAGGAAACTGTTTATCATAATATGTCCTTAGCTGCATTGTAATATTTAAATTACTGGAACTCTATGAATTTGTGTACGTAGATGTGTTTTGGGTTTGTTTATTGAAACTGTAACAGTTTATTTTATTTCTGAACAAAAAAACAAAATAAACAAAATGATTCAAAGAAAGATTTGTACATTTTGATGAGTCACTAAAATGATTCCCATCATTAGTGTGTGTGTGTGTGTGTGTGTGTGTATATGAGTGAAAGCAAGAGGAGTAGAGGGTGTGTGTTAAGGCGAGAGGACGGGGGAAGGAGCACGCTGTCCAATGATGTGCATGCACACAAAGTGCAGGCTGAGAGAGAGAGAGAGAGAGAGAGAGAGAGAAAATGGATCTTTAACCTCTCTAATGACACTTGCTTTTGCTTTACACACGCGCACACACGTGTTATAATAAACAGTACATGTACGCTGTACATACATGCATACAAACACAAAATAAAATATGTTTTACGCACACACACATGGTCACAGTGTTATAGTAAACAGTACACGCGTGCATGGATGTTGATTACACCATTGAGAGACGAGCACTAAGACCCAGCAGGGGAGACGATTACCCACAATTCTGCAGTGCAGGAGAGAATTTTTTTTTATTTTTTTGCTCATCATATTAAAATATTTTAAAGATTGCATTTTCACTCATGTTTTTGGCGCACGGTGGTGTAGTGGTTAGCACTGTCGCCTTGCACCTCCAGGGTCCGGGTTCTATTCCTGGCCAGGCTTGATTCCTGTCTCTGTGTGCATGGAGTTTGCATGTTCTCTCCTGTGCTTGGTGGGTTTCCTCCGGGTACTCCGGTTTCCTCCCACAGGGTAGGCTAATTGGTGTTCCCAAGTTGCCCATAATGCGTGACTGGATGTGTGAGTGTGTGTGCCCTGCAATGGATTGGCACCCTGTCCAGGGTGTACCCTGCCTTGTGCCCCAAGTTTCCTGGAATAGGCTCCAGGTCCCCCCTGAATACAGGATAAAGCGGCATAGAAGATGAGAAGATGAGACTCATGTTTTTGTCAATAATATAACCCATAATGAAAACAAGTGTCTTAAGTTAGAAAAGAATGCAAAATGTAAGCATTTCACTAGTGCTCTCAGTCTCTTGGGCCCTCTTGAAACTGTATGTATTTGTAGAGCCAGATGTATAGTGAACGTACATAGAATGTAAATCACGACAGGGACGATGTAAGCCAGGTGTGACACCTTCTTTAAACTCTGGAAGAAATTAATTGCATTCATATGACTTTTCTCCTCAAGACACCCGACAGACACAGAGAAAAAAAGGTTGAAAACTGGGTGTTACAAGTTTGAATTAGAACCAAGTCTAGAGATGTACAAGAATGAGACAGCTGGAATGAAAACATAAACGGACAAATAACTGAAGATGCCCTTGTCGAGGGATAAGACTGGTGTGCCTTAAAGAATCAAGGAAATCACCTCGCCATGAGAAGAGATAAAACAACAGGCAGAACGCTCATCCTCTGGTCATGAAAAAGTGCACCAAAGGGATGAGAAGAACAGTTGGCAAATATATTTCCTCACATAACATACTGCTCCCGAGATCAAATGGAGAAGCAAGATCTTGGCCGCAGCACAAACATGGCCAGATGATGTATGCGTATTTCATAAATTCCAGCACTGGCTCTGCTGCATGAGCTTGTGGCTGCTGTAAGGTATTGGTTTCTGTTCTGCATTTCATCTGATCCTTAACAGCTTTGTTGAATACAATGTGAGCTTCCTATCAGCATTATTACTATGGAACTATTATGGTTAAACTTTATAGCATAAAATCTAAACTTAAGCATAAACCTTTTTGCCAATGATAGCTACCTCTGTGGATTAAAGATCTACATACCATGTTTTCATCTGTTACAGTTATGTCTAATATTGTGTTACAACCACAAACCAAGATTGGTTCATGAGAAGATACACTGCCTCGTCAAAGAAAAAAAAAATCCCACACACTTTTTTTTACCTGAGACCTGAGACGAATTACAGCACAGCATGAGGTGGCCTGTTCATGAGGGAAAATGATTCTTCATACTCCAACAACCATTTTTTCTCTATTTGGATCCTGGAATATGGTCATGCTATCAGGAAAAAAAACTCCATTAATGTGATTAACTGGTTATTCAGTACTTTCAGGTCATCAGCTGACTTTATTTTATTGCCACAACATTGCTGAGCCTAGACCTGACCAACCTGAGCAACCCCAGATCATAACACTGCCTCTAGAGGTTTGTACAGTGGCCACAATGCATAATGTGTGCATCGCTCTCAGGTGCATCCCTTGTTACACTGATGGACCCATACTGTAGCTCTGGGATAGGGGTCAATCCTGGGCGTTCTCATCACATTGTGTGTGTGTGGGAATGCTCTTATTTTCAGTATTGAATATAGCTATAGTTTTAGTTTAGACCTTTTTACTATGCAACTTCAGCAAGTGTTCACTAAGTTATCCTTTTTCTGACCACATTTTTTCCACAAACGGTTCAGCACTATCCTTCCAAGTTCTGATATGTTTTTTAATTCGAATCTCTACAGTTGTTTTATTTGCTTAATACGTCGCCCAATATTTTGACCCATTTTGTTTTTTTACTCGATTTTCTCCCTAATTTAGTGGTATCCAATCCCTATTACCTATCATTATCAACTACACTGTATGGCCAAAAGTGGGAGGACACCTGGCAAGTACACCCTTATGTGGTTCTTCTCCAAAATTGAAGAGATTTCTTCAATTCTCCACAAAATTGGACGCATGGGCTCCCGAGTCAATAAGATTTCTCAGTTCAATTCCCAGGTGATGCTATAACCATCCATAGTTGGAAGCCTAGACAGCAGATTTCCATGTCAATCATTAAACTGAAACTAGCCAAGTGGACTCCCATGAGCACAAACAAAAGAAGTTGCTAAGCGCTTTCCTCAGAATGTGTTACACATACACAATTGAATGAACAAGCAGCAGTTTGAAAAAGGTGCAGAAGATGGCTTCACAAGCCTCAGAAGATACAAAGTTACACTTGTTAGCCTGCAGCCTCCCTGGTTGCTACTGTAGCTGTCGCTGTTGGGGAGGTGCCACAATAAGACGGGTGGAACTTGGCACACGACTAAAATAGGAAGGTATACATTCAAGCAGTATAATTTTATTTATGTGCACAGAAACCAGAACTCAACCCCAGTGAACACCATTGGAATGAACTAGAATGCTCACTTAACCACAAGCCTACTTGCCCAACATCAGTTTCTGTCCTCACTATTACTCCTGGGGCTAATTGTTCAAATCTCCACAGCCAAACCCAAGTCCAAAATCTATTGGAAAGCATTTCCAGAAAAATGGAACAAATTGTTGGCCGTAGAGTGCATACACAACATTCCTTGATTTGAGAAGGAAAATGCTGCTTTGAAATAAAGTTCCTCATTTACTAGCAAAGCCGACAAAAGGTTCCACAGGATGTCTGATTAAGACTGATTATGAACTTATACAGTAAGAACTTGTAATAAGTACAATGCGGTAAAGGATCAGGAGTAAAAAACACACACACACAAACAAACAGGAGACTAAAGTTTCACAGTGATTAAATTCATGGGGTTAATTAAATTTGGTCCAATAGGCTAAATTATAATTTGTTTTTAAGAAATGCCAAAACAAGCGACTCAACACTGTACGTGTGGGCACTGTGAAATTCAACACTCTCCAAAGTATAGTAATCTGAACATTATCCATCTGTTAATGGTTTCCCGTCCCTGGATGGCACAAAACCTGAGATGTTTTGTTGAGTCTTTTTGGTTTGTTGCCACTGAAGGATTCAGATTTCTTTGCACTGCCAAAACACACACACATACATATTCTTTTATAAAGGCTTTATGGTTAAGGTATGTTTTGTGTATGAAAGGAATCTTGTCAGACCAGAGGAATGAGTGAATACCAGGAGCTGGAGAATGCTCTTGAAATCCTCCTCACAGATCAAAAGCCAAAGACAAGGGCATGTGAGCACATCTGTACTCAACCCAACATCAAGGGAGCCATTCATATGTAACTACATTGTAATAAACCCATTATTAACTCTAACTCCGTTATGCAGTTAGAAACAGCGCTCTGTTCTTCTTGCCCAAATATGTACGCTAATAAAATTATGATCTCAGTCATTAGCACATAAACATAAAACAAGACCCAAATATTTTCTCGACTTAAAAATAGCTCTTACTCCTTCTCCAACTGGAACAGGTTGTCTCTGGTCCAGATTTCATTTCTCTCTTCATTTATAACTAGAACGCTAAATAGAGCCTGTGACAAGGTTTAAACACCCCTCATTCCTGGAAAGACATTATTATTGAGGTCATTCCTAACCTGAGTCCATATGTCAAACATTAGTCCCATTTAATGAGTCATTACAGTGTTTACACTCGTCAGAGTCTGGCTGGAACGAAACCTCTTCAAAAAATGATACGAGGAGGGCAAACTGTTTACTGGACATAGAAACCTTGTTTTGACTGGGGGCACACACAATTTGGATATAATTTAGTTTCAGTTTGAGAGTGTAAACCGAATAGCTAAAGTAGAATTTAAGTCATAATCAAGTTTGAAACTTTGTTCTAAAACCCTAAAAATAAACGGAAGCTTTCAGTTAAATACCCTAAAATACTTTCCCTTATTGCAAAGGGTGATACAATTAAGGATATGTCTGTACCTGTAGTACATACTTTCTTTTACTTTAGAAGGTGGCATGTGGTTTTTTTAAATGAGCATTTAGTCACAACGGCGGACCATTCAATCCGCACAACAACTAGGCACAGGTTTTACGCTGGACGCCCTTCCTGATGCAACCCTCTCATTTTTTCCAGGCTTGGCACTGCACTGCATCCAGTGGCCGGGGTTCGGGCATTGGGTGTGAATTGAACCCGGGTCCTCCGAATGGCAGGCAAAAGACCTGGAGACTATGGGAGATTACATACATTTAGCTATATGGTTTATAAATGGCCACAATAAAGATAAAAGATAAAAAGTCCCAGTCTTGTACATAAGTGGTGGTGGATCTGGAGGACAGGAGGGAATGCCAAGGCATTGTAGAACGCCGGGTAAAAAAATATTAAGACAACATATGTATGCCCACAGTAATAAACAAGTAAAAACCTGCCTATGTGACACTTCTGGAGCCAGAGACTGGGTTATCTCCAGACCTAAACCCAACGTAAATCTGTTGAACAATGGTGAAGAACTCAATAGCAGTCAGAAAAGTCATGCCTGTCTTCTATGATCTTCAGGAAGCAATTGACAAGGCATGGATTGAGCAAGGGACACCAGAGTACTGCAAACATATTTGCGATTCTATGCCCAGCTGGATCCAGCAGTTTTTGAAAAATAAGGAACTTCATAACTAATATTGTTGTTGTTGTTTTTAAATCTGACACAAAGGTCAGCTGTTCTGAAATATTTCATGTCATTCAATAGTTCATGCATTTGAAAAACCCATCAAGCACCATGATAAAACTGGCTCTTATGAAGACCATCCCAGGAAAGCAAGACCAAGACTTACTGTACCTCTGCTGCAGAGGAGAAGTTCATTTAAAGTTAATTAACATCACCTCCGTTATGAAGGCCGATTAGCAGACACGTCTCAATGTCAACTGTTCAAAGGAGATTATTGTATATTTTGGATGCCTTCAGCATTGCTTTACAGCATAGAAAGAAATAAAAATGAGAAAATTAGAAGACGTTTCCAAACTTTTGGGATATACACTGGTAGGTTCGATCTTAAACATGACATCCACTAGATGGCACATAAGAGCAAAAACATCTGCTGTCTGATTTCCAAGTTAAACTGTAATGTCTAGCTATTAAAGATGGATTAGCAGGTATTAGAAGGTATGCTACTTGAGCTGTAGTAGACTCAGAGGTCTGGACGGGAAACCCAGAACTTATGCATATGTACATATTTTATTTTAAAAACAATTAGAGCATTTAACATGAAAATAAGCAATTCCTTGTTAATAAAGGTTTACACATCAGCCCCAGGAAATAATAATTACCTGGTTAATTACCTGTTATTATTATTAACTACAAATAAACCACTCAGCCATAACATTAAAATGCAAAGCATTAAAAGCCCAGAACGGGGCAGCTCTGTCCCCTTGGGGCATAACCCCACAAGACCTTGTGGGGGCAGTGGGTGGCTGCAGGTTGTGATAGCTTGAACCAGGATGTTAGCGGTGGTAGGCTTTGGGTGCTGTAAGATGCAGGGTGGGGCCTTCATGGATTGGACTGGCTTGACCAGTGCATTTCATGGATGATTGATCGGATTCGATTCAATTTTATTTGTATAGTGCTTTTAACAATTGACGTTGCAAAGCAGCTATACACAATCAAAAGAATTATTGAAGTTTGTATGAAATGTGAATGTGTATGAATCAAAATGATAAGATTGTCCCTGATGAGCAAGCCGAGGACGACGGCGGCAGTGACCAGGAAAAACTCCCTGAGATGGCAGTAGGATAAAACCTTGAGAGGAACCAGACTCAACAGAGAACCAATCCTCATTTGGGTGAAAATGGATAGCAGGGATTGATCTGCACCATACTGTGTGTTAGCAGACTGGAAGTCCAGTATAACAGGGCATGTGTTAATATGGAGTCCAGTTCGTTATTGGAGGCTCAGGTAGACTGTAGGAAACTCCACTCCTGAATTATTGAGCGACTGTAGTCATGAGTTCTCAGAGAACAGCTGTCTGCATCAGCCGAGGACAGGACGGTCTTCGTGGAAAAGTGGAACCGTCCCAAGTCACCGAACGCATCCCAAGCAGACCACATGGGGCATCTACGTATCCTACAGCACCAAAGACTACCACCACTAACATCCTGGTATGTGAGCTCCAACCAGAAGCAGGACATGAGGATGAGTCAGACAGGTCCAGAGGGCAGAGGGGTATGGATCACTGGCAGCTCAGGAGCGACATGTGGAGCTCAACAGAGAGACAGGGAAAAGGATAGCATATAATTGATAATCAATGTTATTCAATTCATGTGGCTGATCAGGGTAAATGGTTTTAGAAACATTACAATAAACAGAAAAAATTTAAAGCTTACCCGAAAGCTCCACAGATTCCGACACCTACTGTACAGCTTACACCGACTGCACAAGTGCAGCAGAGACGTTATGCCTTTTATAATCTGGCCTATAAATTCATTTTACACTGAACATGAGTCAAATGATGTGTTTGATGCGGTGCCAGAATGTCCTTTATATGAGAGCTTGATGAAAACTCTGCGTTTTATATCTTTGACATAATTACCCTGTTTTTTTTTTCTTTTTCTTTGGGGAGGGGGGGTCGCTCTGGCGCATAAGGGATCTGTTCCATATGTCACACATGTAGCTCATGGGAGAAAACACTTTAATGATCAGAGTGAACCTTATGGAACAGGCTGAGGCTTGAGCAGCTGATATAATGATCTAGAGAAACTAAAATCCTAGCAGTGACTTCTTGTGTCTTCAGAAAGAAATGTAATCAAAATATCCTGAAGGCTGTGGCCAGAAAAGATGACACATGCAGTGTGCATCTGAAGCTACATCGTAACAGATGTTACAGTATATTCAGACTAAGTGAGGCAGTAACTTCCTCGGACATCACACACTTTCAAAAAGTGTGGAAATTGTGGTTTCTCTTAAGAGAAAAATTAAGAGAAGTCAATACAAGATGCAACCAATGTTTTTACCCATCCTAATCTGCTCTTACTTGGGTGAGCTGAATGATGAACCCCCTTGATCTAATATTGGAGGCACAAAGGATCGGCATCATAATGCGCCTAAACACCATACAGTAAGGGCAGATGAATGGTGTGCCATCAGGTGCTAGAAATGGAGAGGTGCCACTGAAAAACAGATAGTAAGAAGAACTACATCAGTAGTAAAATGAACGTTCTTTGTAATCAATTAAAACAAATTAAACAATATTTTACACATGCATGAGCATCGTTATTACAGGTAAACTGAAAAAGCAGCAGTTGCAAATGATCTGTGATTCTGTCAATCACATAGTGGATAGTGGTTTTCATAATTATGCGTTTCGGAGTGCTTATGGAAATTTGAAACAGCTCAGCATCCATTCATCCATTCTAACAAACACTACTCTCTCAATGGCCAAAGCATCCACCAGCAATCGGTAAGCCATTCCAAAAACAGAAAGCAAGCAAGCATTCAAGGGATTAGTTTGAATAGTATCCCTTTACTTCACAAATTAAATGACTCAATCATAGTAATTCTTATAAAACAATAAAAAAAAAATCAAAAATTTGATCATCTGACACATTGTTTTTCAGTTTTAAAACTATGCATCAGACAATTGTTTTTCTAACCTTGGTAAGAGTGCTCTTAACCATTTCTTTTACCAAAGGAAAGAAAAAATGAGCATGGGTACAAACAAAATAATAAAAATTATGCATATGACCAAAAATAAACTAAATGTGCTAGTATATCGTTTCTTGCATGAGACACATTTTCTGGTTCATGATAATCACGCATAAGAAATCAGTAAGTTTTAAAAGACGTGCTGCTAATGAAAAATCATAAAAATGTCACATTTTACTCCTCAATAATTACAATAATTGTATGCCAATTACATAGCTATAACTATTACATACAGATACTGGTGCTTTTCCAGGAATTAAATTTTTTTTTTTTAAAAAGAAACACAACAAAGAGACACTACTCCAGGCAAGAAGACATAAAAAGTTTATTTTGGTGAATCATCGAGATCAGAGTAAATAATATATGCACATGGATGTTTGTCCCTTCATTTCAGCGAGAACAAACAATAAATAGCTGTTACTGCTGTGGTGGACAAAAAAACAACAAAAAACTTCCACATCCAAATTCACAATCCCAATACTGTCTCGCCGCCCCCTTCTAATCAGTCTCCTTATCCTCCTCCTCTGTCTTCCTGTGCCCCGTTTTAGGTTGTAGTGCATTCCTTTATAGACCAGTTGAAACTGAGCTTTCGTTTATCCAAGTTACGTAAACGCTGCAGAATGTAGCTTGAAGCACCAGGAGGCTTTGGTCAGATTAATACTTGGACCCAATTACCACCATTACAGAAATCTAGCCACAGACCCATTAATGATTATTTGGTCAGCTCAGTAGGTCTGCTTCACCCACTTATCATCTTTTAGCCTTGTAAACAAATTAACCTGTAGAAAATCTGCAAACCAAATAAAAATGACACCTTTTTGGAAAAAAAAAAAACCCTACAAGCTCGATGAATTATTAAAGATTAGAGCAAGCGTGCCGATGCGAATCAGGCAGCATCGTTTGTCTTGGGGATTTAGTCCAGGCGCTACGCCAGTCTTGTTAAATTCCTGGTTTGGAGAACGTGCAATTGAGAGGTAAGGTGTTGGTGAAAGGGTTAATTGAGGGACGGAGGTCTCTCTATGTTCCACAAAAGCTCGATATATGGCCACTTCGTCTGGAGGCAGCGCTTGATCGGCGTGTCGTCTGTACGCACCATGGGATTCTCGTAGCCAAGAACTAAAGCGGTGCCCTCAACATAGCTTACCTATAACCAAGGAGACATAGAAGAACAGAAGATTAATAATAATAATAATAATAATAATAATAATAATGCAGTTGAACTGTAAAAAGTGTGGCAATTTCATTCTATATGAAGTTCATTTTGTTATTCTTTGTTGCAGAATATTTTGTGTTTCTATAACATCAGCTCTAACACGTGCCAAACTGAAGACAAATCACAGGCTTGTATTTACCTGCTCATTCTAAAGCGTTACCTATAAAATGTACACAATATACATTGTATAGATAGTAATAGATCGGTATCTGCCTAAAGTTAAACCTGCGATATACTGTAAATGAAATTTAAATGTTGAATAAAAGGAAAGCGCTTCTAACAATTGAATGTTGGAATTAACTTTAGTTAATTAGTTAGGCTAATTTAGTTAAGCTGTTAGTTAGGCTGAATTAGTGCTTTATCCTTTAATTTAATATTCGTATTTATACAAGTCGCCAAAATCTTCAATACACAGACATGACAGCGTGTCTCATGGCTTACTACACAAAAAAAAAAAAAACTGAACTTGGCGCCATAAATTAAATCAAAATATTGAGTAGAATGGAACTTATGAGCAGTTATGTACCAGATGCTGATTAGATCATTTTTTAGCTTTAAGCTTTTCACTATTTCTATAAACTCTTTACCCGGGTACGCTGTTTTACTTGCGTTGTTTCTATAGTACTTACACAGTGACTTGACAGACAGTCCACAAAGTACCAGGCAGATAAGGGTCTGATAAAAGGGTCTCAGTAAATATATAAAATGATGAAGCTCGGAAGTGTGCAGTTTTGTATTTAACATTTATGAAAGGAGTCTCTAGTGAGCATTACAAAAATTGACAGTAACTTTAGAACCAATCCTTTTTAGAACAGTTTAGAACAGTCAATGCACTGTGGTTTTCCAGTTAAATGTTAAACTGATTTTTTGGCATTCCATAACATTTAATAAAATTATCTAGGGATAAAAATTATGATGTGCCCATTTTTAATTGATCTAAAATGTCATTGCATACCAATAGCTGCAGTATATGAGAAATAGAACAATTGGGAAATGGAAAATAAATAACTTCTGGGTTATATAAATAAATCATAGTGACGGACTATTTCTATAACAGCATGTCCTGTCATGTTTTATTCCTTATAACAATACTTTAACTAACTTTAAACAAAAGTTAGGACACTTTAAAGGCTGAAACAGATACAATATTTAGTCAGGATATTATTATTAATGTTATTTTTATTCTACCCACATAACATGGACATGACATGGCCAGGAAATACCTGGATTACTATTAGCATACTCATACATAACATAAGCTTGGGCAATACAAAACCAAATGTCAAGCCAGTGAAGCATGACAAGACATAAATTTAGACCAATTCAAAGAAAGTGACTGCTTTGATTAAACAGACATTCTAATGGTCATGCCAGTAAAGCTTGCTCAAATAATCTGAGTTGACCGACGATGAATAAGAGATCACTAGAGAGTTAAATATCTCAAGGATTTATGGCAAGAATATATTTTTAGTATCAATTTGATTTCCTCCTTCAGTGCAATTATTGTTCTGGGCTGATTCTGATAGACTACCAATATCAGACAAAAAATGAAAGTGGTGTTAAGTCTGGTTCTATGTGATCTATTATTAGTTGTGAAGCTATTTTGAAAAAAAAAAAAAAAAATTACATTTCATATAAAGAAAAATGCCTATGAATGCGGACTTTTGGGCCAGCCTGTATACGAACCCAATAATCACTTGTGTTTAGCAGATTACACGACCAGCAGATTGCTGTAAGGAAGATGAGGAAGGCCACGGTTAGAAGACCGCACCAGTCTGTAAGTCTGCCTCTCATTAGAGACCTGGCCTCCTGTAATGACATCATGAGACCTGAGGTGCTCGATGGCTTCCATATGGAGATGAGGGCCTCTCATTGCCAGTGTAGATTCCAACCTACACTATATACCATGGTGACCGTGTGTGCAATGCTGCCTGTGATAACTGAAAACCATTACTAAGGTGTGTAATTTACAATGATTGTATTAAAAACATATGAGGATATTTTGTGTGCATTAGTGAGTGGACATGCTTAAAATGCCTTACATACAACACCACAAGGAGCACATGTGTGAATAACAAGTGCTGAGTCATGGCGAGTCATGTCACGGCCAGCGCGTGAACATCGGTGAAATAATTGATTCTGCGACCAGATAAGACCAAAATCTGAGATACAGCTGTCGTCTTGAATTATGCTATTTACGCAAGTCCTCCCACTAATCTGTCAAGGGCCCATCTGAACCATACTCAACTGGGAACAATTTCAGTTCTGTTGCATTTTGACCTGCGTAATTTCTCAGTACATCTAGCACACTCTGCTAAAAATATAATTATGAATACACTGAGGGGAAAAACATGTTGCGTTTGGTGCTTTGTAGGTAAAACATGGACACACTACATCAGTGGATTGAACTACCACTCATGGAGCATGATAAAGCAATCTGATAACTTAAAATATATTATGCATGCGGATTGACATTACAATATTTCAGACAAGATAGTGCCAAGCCACAGTTTAATACTACTGACGTGCAAGTTCAATTCCCTTGACTGAAGATGGGGATGAAAATAATCATACCTTTCAAGTGACAAAATGTAAATAAAACTGAATGCTAAACACACCTGCACAACTCTGAAGTTAGGAGCTTTCAACTGTTTTGTAACCAGGGACAGTTTAATTGTGAAATAAATTCTCTTTGAAATCTATTTAAACTGTTTTTTTTACTTTATTTATTACAGCCACAGAGGTTTCTATTCCAAAAATGAATATATTAGCTCCAAGCTGACATCATTTCCAACCTACTTGATTTTGAATTATTTAGCTTTGGATAAAACCCATTTAATTCATCTGACCAAGAAGGAGAATAACTATAAAAACTCAATGATAAATATGTCCCCTTCTACTGTAAGTCTTCATAGGAAGACATGTATGGGCTGCCCACTAAATGTGCTACTATTTTTAATGCTGTACAGGAAAAGAATTGTTATTAGAAAATTAAATAGCTAATGCACATCTATGCTTTCTAATAAAGGGTGTTATATAGGTTATACAAGGTTTGGCTGAATTCCCATGAATGCTTTCAGAGGAGATGAGGATAAAAAAAAAAAAAAGTTTGAGAACGATGGCTAGTGATCTCTATGTGTTACTTATGTTTTTCAGGCAGGCGACACAGGATTGTGATTTTACACTGTAACTGAATTAAAATATGAATTGTCTGTCTCTAAGTAAGTAAATGCAATAACTCCCAGACAAGTTCCTGTAATGTGCAAGTGGTGTCCATGACTGATTGTGTGTAAAGTTCTGACAGACAGATGTGGCTCTTCTGACAAGTTATTCAATGATTTTCGAGACATTCCACTTGCTGAGTGCTCACGAGAACAACTCAACTTTGCTCGTGATAGTCCGGCACAGATATGCAAACTACGAGAACACCCGTTATATTTATACAAGTCAGTAAAAGTGAGTCAATAAATTCAGTGCAAGTCAGTCATTCAGTCAATTAATATTCCAAGTACGTCATTCAACTGCAAGTATGCTAGAAATTATGTAACTCAAACATGCAGTCGGTCAGTCAGCTTGTCAGTCAGTCTATCAAGTAATCCTTGTAGACATGAATAAAAAAAATTATTGATGTTCAGGAAAATGCAATTGCTATTCAGGAAAATTGGATATTTTTTCATTTACATGCAAATTTAGCTGTTGAGGGTTTTCGCTTTCAAAAAAGAAAACACAACTGGGTCAGTTATCTAATATTCTAAATATTCTCCATGCCCCCATAACCTTTCCTAGACCCATCCTTCCAAGAACAACAAGAAGAAAAAAAGAAATCGATTGAATTGGCTATTGGTTCAAAGCATCTTCATTTGCTTCCTTTGCATTCGAAGTGCGCTTATTAACTCCACATGGAAAACTACGAGTTGGAGAATCTTTCTCCTGGACAGAACGTGTAAACACCTGCTATAAGGACTAAAGAATGTCAGAATTGGGTTGCAGACGAATGGAAAAACAGGGAGGTGTAAGAATGACATCATAATATTCCCTACTTTATTTGGGAAAGTGTCTAAAGCTCTCCAGATTATTCTTACAAGCCATAACAAATTAAAGCTCATGCTTCCTGAAAGATAAAGCTGGCTTGTTTTCTTTCTCTCTGGTCCAAGAAATTTAGTCAGCTTTGACATCAGTGTAACTAATTTATATGTATCGTTATACAAAAAGGTTGTATGTAGTACATTACTTGCAGCCAGGTAAAAAGGTTTGTAAGTAAAGTGACTGGTCTTCAGATAGCTGAGGATATAAAGTACATGAACGTAGTGCTACAGAGTCAGTATAAAATTAGCAACTAAATAATAAATAAGGCATCATGATAAAAAAATAGATGGAATTCCAAATTTTGCAGAAAGTGTATATAAATACATCTTTATCTATATAAATACACTGGCCTTGGAGTAGTTATGACTGCAATACTCATGACTTATTATTGTGTGGATTATGAAACTATTTCACTGGGGCTTAAGCACCACTCATGAGTAATATGATGAAGTTGTGACTAACAATAATGAATCTTTCCTCAAATCTAGCTTTTTTTTCAGTTACCCATGAGAAAAACAGGAATGCAAAAAAAAAAAAAAAAACCTTATAAAAGAAAAGTTGTACCGCTTGGTGAAGTAAAAAAAATAAATAAATAAAATAAATTGCAATAATGGATAATAAAAATAAAATAAAAGAAAATTATAGAAAAGCATGCTCTTACAGTATTTGGAGCTGTCATGGTTTGAAATCTTCATGGTATGATAATCTCTTCTAAAAATATCAGGGTTTCATTGTATCACAGTAATAAATGATTTTAGAAACAGTCAATCCAATGGCAGCCAATATATCCAGTGAGACGTGTTTATGCCAGAGGTCATAGAAGACTGGTCAGAGCTGATAGAAAGGCAACAAAAACTCAAAAAACAACCTCGTAACAACTGAGGTATGCTAAAGAGCATCTCTGAACACACAACACGCCGAAGCTTGAAGCAGATGGGTACAGCAGCAGACTACCACACTGGATGCCACTTCCGTCAGCTAAGAAAACTGAGTCAAGAAATTCTTGGTATCACCAAAATTGGACAATAGAAGATTGGGAAATGTTGCCTGATCTGATTAATCTAGATTTATGCTGCAACATTCTGATGATAATGTTGGAATTTGGCATAAACAACATAAAGGCATGGATCCATCCTGCCTTGTAACAACGGTTCAGGCTGGTGTAATGGTGTGGGGGATATTTTCTCACACATTGGGCCCCTTAGTACCAAATTAGCATCTTTTAAATACCACAGTTTTGTTACTGATGTCAATATGGAATTTTTCCAGTACCTTGTTGAATCTTCGTGGTTCTATATAAATAATTATATTTCATAATCGATTGAATACCCTGATTGCATTTTCGTTCATATTTTTGAAAATCTTTCATATTGTCAGTAAAACTAGTACAAGTTAAAAGCATATACTTGTTTGGATTATTCCAATGACAAATTCTGTTTATGTTGTGTATAATATAACTAAGAAAAGGTTTAAAAAAAAAAAAATCTATATTTTTGGGGGGAATTACACCCTGACACAAAAGTAATGAGAACCACTGGCACAGATATGCTGATCATGCTGCATTACATGGCAGGAAAGCACACTTCAAGGAAAGCTTAATTATTCATGAGTTTATAAAACACAAGATTGATGGAAGAGAAAGAGGACGCAACTTCTAACCATTCTTTCATGTTTGCCCCATGTGGGAGTAACATTAGGTGATGTATCGAATTTTGTTATGATGCATTTGATCAGTTTTGCTATTGAAGAATGATTTGAAAGCACAATATATATTATATATATATATATACACACACACATTTTTCCCCTCTTTAATTTATAATGTGCTATAGATGTAGATGGAAATCCAAGCTAATAAGAAGGCTTATTTTAACATGTGTAGCACAAACTCAAGAAGCCAAAAAACAGGATACATTAACAGACCATGGACACAATGAGGCCCCGCTCTCTTTATCCTAAATGGCTTCTCCAGAAAAGTGATCCATGTTCTGTGGGTTCGTTTATAGTGTGGTTCCCTTAGAAACCAGTAAAACAGCAAATGCCTTTATAAGGAGATCAACTTCACAGTAAAAATCTATCCTGAAAATAGACAGTCCACTACTTCTAATGCACTTGCCACAGAAACAAAGGTCCCTGTGTACACGCGTGTACACACATTTCCTTACACACGATTGACGACCCTTCATCTAGAATAAGAACGGGCAGCCTTCAATCTCTCATACTTCCTCTGGGGGTCAAAGGTTGCTTCTTCATGCACGCAAACACAAATGAACACACACACACACACACACACACACACACACACAAAAGAGAGAGATAACTTGATATACGAGGAAAGTGGTGCATGTGTGTGCGCCTCTCCCACTCTTGGGATGGTGTGTTAATGCCATCAAGCTCTTTATAGGTAAGTGTGTGGAAAATGGGAAATGGCCTTCTGTGCATGGATGGAGGGAAACACTTAGATACTGGTCACAGTAAAAGAGATGAGGATCCCAGCCCATGGAATCTTTTTCATGTTCTCTCTCTATCTCACACACACAAATGACTATGAAGACGACTCCCACATTTTACTTAATCTACACATTACAGGCCAAAGTGATTTTGCAGTGGTTTGAAGTTGGTTGCTCTCCCACTCATAATTAAAGACTTAAATACATTAAATGTTCTGTAAGCAGTGCGAAGGAGTTGCTTACTAACAAGGCTATGCGTTTCCTCTGAGACACGTGGCGTGAGCCGTCCGCGCACTAGCGTCACCACGGTTAAAATGCTAGAATGCCACCCATCTCTCCACTCAGAGAGCTTGTCCAATCAGCTCCTTCTAGGCCTTCCAGGTGCAAGAATCTGCAGGATCACCTGCGATCCACCTCTCTGGATAATGGTGGAGAGCTTGTTGCTGCCGTGCCTAAATATAGAGCGTCTTATATCCAAACTACATAAACATGATTGAGCAGAAAAAGAAAAAAAAAAAAAAAAAAAAAAAAAGGGACAGAGACAAAGAAATACCACACATACATGATCCTGCTTTTATGATTGTTTTTGGTTATTTCTATGAAAAGATCAGCAGGACTTAAATAAAAGAAGCGTTCAATACCTTTTTTTAAAATTATTTATCATCAATGCTGTGTTTCCGCACGGATCCGTGCAGCTCGAGAGTTTAAGGTTAAAATTGAATGGTAGTTGCGTGCACACGAATGTATTTAATAGCATTGAGCAGTCAAGTGAGCATGTGAAATCATCAGTTCAGCGAGCATTGAACCTTTCTCAACTAGATTTCACTTTATTTTCTACTTTTTGCATGCTCACAATTCATGGCACCTTGGACTCAGCATTAATGAGCTCCCTTGCTGATCTGTTCATCTGTCTTGTTCAGACTGACACCACACCTCAAACTAAAGACACCTTGTTTTTTTTTTTAAATGCCGCACATTGACTTGTACCTTGACGGGAGCTTAAATAGGAGAAAAAAGATGTAGTTTGTGTAAAAGCCACCTTCTTTTCACAATCTTATCCTTTATTCAATTCAATTTTATTTATATAGCGCTTTTAACAATGGTCAAAAAAAAAAATTATCCTTGCAATCCATTGCACAACGTGAGCTATGGCTTCCAGCATACAGCACAGAATCCTTCCGTGTCTCTGGTTGTAATTATAGTCATGTCTCCACCTTGTCACTGGTTTATTGCTCTAGTCTGTCACTATTGTACTCGATTCATTTCTGTAAACGTTTGATTAGTTTATCTATTTAAACCAGTTTGTTTCTATATTCCATTGTAAAGACCTTCTGTGATTTCCTGTCCCTTTATGTTACAAGTGTTTCTAGTTTACAGTTCTGTGTTTGTGATTCTGGTCTTTTCCTGGATTTTGATCTGTGCCTGTGCCTCATCTATAAATAAGGATATGCCTTTGTTAACGCTGTCTGCCCGTTCTCTGACCTCACCTATATACGTTTCGACAATGATGTTTGGAGTGCCCTCAGTACAAGCCAAGCATGATCTCATGAAAGCCAAATTAGGGCTAAAAATCCTCTAGTATTCATGTGGCATAACCATCATAAACTATTTAAACATAATGAATGCGTCTGTTGCCAGTGTCTTCAAAGGCAGTCAACTTTTCAAGCCAGAAACAGCAGACTAACCATAAGGAGATCAGTAGTGTGGCGAGTGGGCTGTTGAAACGGGTTCGAGGGTAGAAGCCTAAACATCGTCTCAATAATCACATTTAGACTTCACTCAGCGCATTAGACAGGATCAAAAGCTCCAACTAGTGATAATGTCCAGTGGTGTGTCTATATTGTGCATGGCCTTGATACGGATGAGGTTGTGAGTGCGTGTTACCTTCTCATTGTGGTTGGACTGCTTGAGGCCGTTGTAGTGGTACACAGGAAATGAGTCTGGAATTCCTGAGCCCTGCAACAGCAAGAGGATACGTTCACAAGTGTGCACAATCGAGTGCAAGACCACCTTTACGATAACCACATGCAGTCGTTCGTAGTACCGGTCTCTCCAAAGATTAACAGATATGATTGTTCAAGTCTTTCATAATTCAATCAGGTAGGTAAAACAAGTACATGTAATGAAATGTACAGTAGACTCCTAATTTTGAGACTCCAAGCCATTAAATAAAAGTATCAATCAAACTGACAGACTTAATCTCGCTTTACAGTGTTTCTGCCAAAGAAATTCTAAATGATCTCTGTCCAGCACAAACTAATCAAAGTGAACAAAATCATGCTACACATGCAACATGAAAAGTTATAAATTAAAGTGTTTTTTTTTTTTCTGGACGTACAACAAAATGGCCAGATCAAACACTCAGAACCTGATAAAATAAAATAACAGCGAATGCCCAGCAAGCCAAAAAAGTCCCGGAGCCCAGCTCTTTGCCTCACTGAGACCCGAACACACAACTGTAGCCAAATAGCTCAGTCTAGCCGTGTACCGCTGGCACAACTACAGCAGCATGTGCGCATGTGTTTGTGTCTGAAATGAGGTTTGAATGTTTGATTGGTCATTCTGAGGCTTTTTGCCAGTACTGGATGTATCCCTAACCCCCTAATCTATTTAACACACAGCCAACAGTAAGAGCAGGCCAACAGTATGCCAAGTCTAAGAGTCATTTTCTCTTTTGCTGTCTTTTGTCCAGATATTCAACACACACTAAATGCTAAAACAAGGGAAGTACTAAGAAGTCATATTACAGCACCACAGCTGCCAATTTTTGCTAACATGAAAACCTTAGCAGGGAGAGGAAAACCAGAATTTCACCACAAAAACCTTACTGCATGTTAGTGGTCAGGAGGGCTATGTTTTGTACATGTACATTATTTAATACAATACAGTGAAACCTTGGATTGCGAGTAACGCGGTTTGCGAGTGTTCCGCAAGACGAGCAAAGATTTTTAATAAATTT
>JAOVVA010000027.1:12379935-12416735 GCA_028565275.1 Leiocassis micropogon | reverse complement strand
AACATCCGTGCACGCGTGTACTGTTTACTATAACACTGTGACCACGTGTGTGTGTAAAACATATTTTATTTTGTGTCCGTATGCGTGTTTATACAGCGCGCATGTAAAGCTAAAGCAAGTCTCATTAGAGAGGTTAAAAATCCATTTTCTCTCTCTGCTCAAGCCTGCTCTATGTGTCTGTGTGCACGTGCGTCATTGGACACTGTGGCCCCTGGGGACACTGATTATGCTCATATTCCAAGATTCCACTGTATATTAATACACTTCATTACTCCAGTCACAAACATTAGTGTTGTCAACAATCAATAAGATTGCTAAAAGGAATACATGATGTATCTGTACAATTGCTCTTTATAAGGGTGACATGTTGGATGAACATGATCATAATATCAACAATATGAATAGAATATAAAAACATAAGGAATAAGTCAGAGCACATCCAAGTGGATGTAAACAAACAGAAGAATGTTGGCCTTAAAAACAATCACCAAACAAATGAGGTACAACAGAGCCGAGCAGCGTAAACGCCAAACGGTGGCTGTCTGTGAGTTAAAATCCCAATACTGCCAATCTTCACTGACTAACAAGAACAACAGGAGTGACTTGGCACAACACAGAATGTGGTGCGCTACCTGATCAGGGAAGAACTCGAGCAGGAACGGAGCCAACAGAATGATTCCTAAGCCCTCTGGATCCAACTTAGTCTTCATGAGATTGACACTGTTTTCAAAAAAGACAAGACATTGTACAGGATGTGTAAGCAAGAGAGAGAAAAAAGAAAAATGCAGTGTTGCACACAGATAAACACTGATGTATGTAATGTGTCTGTAGGTAAAAGCAAGGTTAAATACACTGCCTGGAAAAAATAGGATAAAAAAAAAAATAAATAAATAAAATAAAAAAAAAATAAAAAGTAACATACTTTTTCTATATTCACCACAAAAACCTGACTGCATGTTGGTGGTCTATGTTTTAACAGCAAAAATGATAAAACATGTATTGCACCACATTACATGTAGCTTTGATTACAGCATGTAATGTGGTGACCAGTTCAACTATATACGGCCTCCAGAGGCTTGTACAGTGGCCACTATGCATGATCGCTTCATGTGCATGGCTTTATTCGCTTCCCTTCTTACCCTGATGCTGCCATCGCTCAGGAGTAGTGTCCATCTAGATTCATTAGACCACATGACCTTTTTTCATTGTTTGTTTGTATTAGGGTTTGTTGCCATATCAGCTACACAGGCTATTTCATGGCAGATGCATACTGTATTAAAAACATTCACCTAATTTATACAAACCAACATAATATCAAGTTATAGCTATAAAGTAAGGGATTTAAAAGGTAGTTAAAAAAATAATAATGTGTTGGACAGTTCTAAACCCAAATCCAGAAATTTTAAATTCCCTTAATTGTTTTCGGTACTTGATGCAGGCCAATAATTTGACCCTTCTGGAGGTGATGACTTTTTTTTGGCCGGATAGTGTACATCAGTGTTGAAATACCGGTCTGCAATGAGTTATGATGCCCAGGAATAGAAGGTTCAGAAGTTATATATAGCCATGAGTAATGTCTGGCATCTGGGCTGTAACACAAGTATGCCAATTTTTTTTAAATGAACAGACTTTTCCTTTTTAAGGAAGCTTGTTCTGCAAAACGTCTGTGATCTGCTCACCCACCATCACACGCTCACACTCAAGAAATTAGGATACATACAGAGGTCATGCTCATTGGAATTATTTGTGCAGTGTAATTCTCAATTATGATTGGTCTGAGGGCAGTGTTTCATTTTCTATTACAGCAGCTCGAACAGCTCCCAACCACTAGCTAGATTACTAGTTCACATTAATTCACTTGTTGTAATACTCTACTGCTTCTTTACTATAAACACATTCAATCAAAATGTAAATAAATTAAAGCTGATTTAAAAAAAAAAGGAGCTTCTGCACATTCAATCCCTGCAAAAATCTTTATTATAACATGCAAGTTTTTGATCAGAGACCACCTTTAAGCCAAAAAAAAAGCAAAAAGTAGCTCTAGTACAAAGGTTAAAAGGACTTCACACAATTAGCCTCAATGTGGAACATGCGCATCTATCAGTTAAACTCATGCAGCCAGACATCTGCAGGTAAATGTATTATTATTTTTTTTAAGTTTAATAAACTATAAAATAAAAAGCTGGTGATAAGACACGGACAGACACGGACAGACACGGACAGACACGGACAGACACGGACAGACACGGACAGACACAGACAGACACAGACACAGACACAGACACAGACACAGACACAGACACAGACACACTGCTCTGTCGCAATTATTTTTAAAGGTAAAGTGCAGATTCATTTGTTTGTTTTACTTTACAGCAGTGATTCCGTTAGTATGCGTTCACGCGAGTGTCATTAGGGATGTTCCGTGCTAATTTTTCCGACAAAACAGTCTTTCCGTTAATGTGTGTGTTTGTGTGAAATTCAAATACGAGAGGAGAAAGGTTTACTGTGTAAGATGAGAAGGGGGAGGCTGATTCCTCCTCTTACTTGTAATCCAAGGTTCCACTGTATAGCTCTGTGATTACCATTAACAATTAACATTATAGTGAGAAATTGTTTTTATGTTTATATCTATTCAAAATTACTTTTTCAACCACTCTACAGAAGGTTTGAATAACTAGATTTAAATTTATCTTTACTTTTAAACACAGATTTATCAGGCCATTTTGTTTTAGAATTCCCAAACACAGATTTCAGCTTAATCTTTCTAAAGAACTGGAACAAATCTCCAGAGTCCACTGTACATGTAGGTACAAAGCTTAAACTCTTCGATAAAGCTGAGAGTTGTATAGTCTATCTATTGAATCGTAAATTACAAAGTTTATGTTGGAAAAACTTACTCATCCTTAAACAGAATTGAAAGCAAGTTGAAAGGATGTAAATTGTCCTGTGGCGGGTCATTTTAAAAACTGTTTACATTCTCTCTCATCGCTTAGATTTCAAGTTGTAGAACAGGTTACACTTCACAGATGGGTTGATGTGGACGAAAAACTGTCAGGGACAGCTCCATACTTTACGAACAATGACACCATTGGGTTTAAAGAAGGAAATTATTAGTGTTTAGCTATAAAACCTTTATTTTTACACAACATAGTCTTTTTTCCTTAACTTTTGTTAATTTCTTCCGGTAATACTGTTGTTTTTATTGTGCTTCTTTACTATTATGTCTATAGACACCGTATCTTTAATTTGTAGTTTATTGAACCCGAAAACTACATCTCCCTGCAGATATCAGGCTGCATGTGTTTAACTGATTGACACACGTGTTTCACATTGAGGAGAATAATTGTGTTTGTTTATGCCTTGAAGGTGGTCTCTGACCGAATGCTTGCATGTTATAATTATATTTGCATGGACTGAATGTGCGGACCTTTTTCAGTTCTGTATTTGTTTTTTGGGGGTTTCCCCATCATAAATAAACTAATGCATTTTGTAATGCTTACATTTTTAGCTTATCTTAAAGGAGAGTTATTAACAAAAGTTAATAAGGAGAATATTTTTAATGAGTTTTTTTGTAATTAAACATTTATGGAAGGAATCTCCAGTCTGAGGTCTTTGTGATTATCAGTAGGTTTTCTTCCACAGGAGTGTCGTCAAAACAGAGGACTCTGCTATCTAGGTTCTTAGTAAGTGTGGACAATATCAATTAAGTAATCAATAATATCATGCATCATGATATACAGTACAGGTATAAGAAACTGCCAGCACTACAGTAGTACTGGATTAAAAAAAGACCTGTTTAATGATGAGAATTTAGCGAGAAATAAGGTGTGCCTCACGTACCCACAACAAGTGTTATTTAGAGGGTGGTACGGAGACAGATATCCTTGCCAATAAGTTCAGGAACATAGAGCATTGTTAGATGCTTGTTAGATTGTTAGAGCAAGGATAAATTCCAGCATGGCATTTAATGCAATCGATTACACATACGTCAAGGTATGTAGCTTATGTTTTTGGGGTCGGATTGCTTCATAGCGAAAGTTATTACAGAATATTCAGGGCCTCTTTCCAGTTAATCACTAAGCTAATGCTGACCTGAAAGGGACTGCTACTGAATTTATATGTTCAATCTAATTCATTCACATATATTATTTATGTTATGACCGACATGTTTCAGATCTTCCACATCTAGTAATTATGTACAACAATATACCAATATGTGCAGTTTCATAACGAGATCTCTTGCTTAGAAACGACTCCACGGTAGTGTTGGAAATGAGATGTTCATGAGGTAAGAGTTTCAAAAATGTTCATCAGTCTGCTCTGGAGTGTGTGTTTAGAGCAAATGTCAGCTCTGAAGATCTGAGTCTGGGTGTGCTGACCCTCTGGACTTTCAGTATCATTTTAACAGAGCTCAGATAAAAGAGCGAGATTGTTTTCCTCCATTTCGGTCTTTCCTTTGCTTTTCATCCTGTAGGCTGACCCAAGAATATGTGAACCAAGTGAAGAAAAGTAAAGTCAGCTGGTAACCTGAGGAGGGAATGCAGGTGCTTCTTTGTACGCACAAACAGATACATACATACACCCTTTCTCTCAGGATACCAATATACACAAAAACATCCGACTACTGTTATCACTGAAAACATTAAATTCACTCATGCACAAACTTACTACTCAGGCTCTGAGACCAGATCCAAAGCCTTCATAACGTCCTCGAGCAATGTGTCAGGAATGAACCCGTTATCTAAAGGGAAAAGTAGATAAGAGGAAACATATGGTTAGTCCTACTGCTAGGGTAAAAAAAAAAAAAAAAAAGGAATGAGGATAAAGGAACTTAAGTCTTAATATTTTTCTAAAGCCAAGTAAAATGAGATGACACAAACAAAACCAGTCAACCACAGAACAGGATTTATACTTAATAGCAGCTCATCTTAGTGGTCGTCATATAGCTATTACTTTTAACCCCCTCTATCTCCCATTGTGCATCTGGGTTTTTTAACATGTATTTCAGTGCATGCGCTGGCTTTCTTAGCACAATCTCCTTCCCTTACACTCTCTGTACATAATAATTATTGGTTAAACAGTGAACTGTGAGTTTTATTACTGGGAGAAACAGCGCTGAAAAAATATTTGTATAAGTATGAAAAAAATTAACACAATGTTGGTAAACCTCTATTAAAAAAATAAAGAAATAAATAGAATGAGGAAACTGTTTTAATATCATATAATTAAGCTCACGGTGAAACATTCATTAGCTCACTTTGTAACATCAGTAAAGTTACTGCAAATAAAAGTGGTACCATTTTCAAGGGCTGACTTTGTAGGCAAGAACAAATCATAAACTGATCAGCTAGCAGGAAAAATCTCCAAGTTGCTGCTTATTTCTATGCTCTGGTCATATGAAGGCTGACGAGGCTAAAAGGTGCTAGTTAAGTGAATCAAGACTAGAGCTATGAATCATAAAACTAAGGAAGAAGAAAGAAGAAGAAGGCCCAGCTTTCACCACTGATTCTCACTATTTTCTACAGAGGGAGTATCGAAAGCATACTGAGCAGCTGCATCACCGTCTGGTTTAGGAATTGTGCCATCTCGGACCGCAAGACCCTACAGTGGATAGTGATGACAGCTGAGAAGATCACTGGGGTCTCTCTTCCCTCTATCGAAGACATCTACACCACACGCTGCATCCGCAAAGAAACCAGCAATGTGGATGATCATACACACCCCTCACACACACACACACTTCACCCTCCTGCCATCTGGAATAATGTACCGAAAAATTCGGGCCCCTCACATCCACACTGTATAACAGTTTCTTCCCACAAGCCACCCGACCGCTTGATATTGTGGAACTGGACTGATGCACACAGACACACACAGATGAACGCGATCACTTGGGACTAGACTGACAAATGCACACACACATACTCACTATTTTTCCCTAAAACATGTAGAGTATATGGCCACTTGTGGTACTGATTCTGAAAAGATTCATCATTACCTGTGCACTTCACACCAAAGTCACACCTCAGCTAATGCGAATAGTGCAGCATGTGATGGGATCAGAATATGTAGCTGCAGTTACAGGATTGTGAAGCTTCAAACCAATTCTGAGTGCCAGAGGAACATGTTTGTCTTGAAAGTCAATAAGCTCTTTGAGGTTATTGAGGGTATATTAATTTCACTATTGTGGCTGTTGGCCATTACAATATAACATTAGTCCCTAATGTAAATTATAAACTATGAAAGAGAAGGTAAGATTGAGGACAAAAAATGTAGACACACAAAAGTTTTCCATACAATATATGCATTGTACATGAGCTCTGGCATGTGCGCAAACATAACTTTAACAGTGTGTTTGACTTGCACTGGGTGCATGTAAAAAAAAAAGGGGAGGGGGGGGCTGAATTCTGAGTTTACCTACACAAATATGAAAAATGACTGTTCTGTTCTAAAGAAAAGTATTGTTTTTGTTGCAAATCCAAGCATACCATTTAACCTGCATGAAACTTAGGAGCAAGTTCAAAATGGACAATTAGGAAATGTGTGGAAGTGTTCCACATGTTCTGTGAGGCAACAGAGCGAAAAATTACGTAATGCAAAAATAAAGAAACAAAGAATATGCCTTTCTATTTTATGATCCATGCATGATGATACACAATAATTTCTTGTCATCATCTAGTCATTGTGATTAAATTATATTATTTTTTTATTGCTGAGGAAATATATTGTGTATTCAGTATTACATTATACAGCTAAAGTACTGTGTGTCATGACCTGACTAATTTCCTTATTTTTTCAGTGGTGTAAAGACTGCTTTGGTGTTCGTAAATAGAGAGAAATAAATGACCTGGTTAAAAAGAGATGTCATTAGCCCAGGAAATGAGCCTACCTAGTTAAAATCTGAACAAAGTCTCTATCAAGAAGTTTATTTAGGAAAAAAAACTAACATTAGGAGAAAATAGTTTCCTACTTATTATTTTGGAGTAGGATCAAAAGATAAACCACCCACTTTTAAATGGTGTGACCCTAGAAAGCGCAATTTTGGAAAACTTTAAAGTCATGTGTCTTACTCAGAGGTCAGGATTGGTCGATAATACAGAAGGGAGATCCAATACTTGCATTACTTATTCCACTCTGGCTATTTGTAGTTTACAGGTGAAAACAGCAAAAGACAACAAATCTAATTCTCCTAAAATGTGGACAGTAACCCAACACTACATACCACAACAAATCAATCTATTCATTTCTAATTTTATACCAGATTTCTCCTTTAAATCTGGCCAGGAACAGCACAGAGCCCATTTCTCTCCACCTCACAAAAACACACTGTAAAGGATTCAATCAGACTTTAGATCACATTTAAGCTCAGGAGTTTACCTATACAAAGGAAAGGAAAAATGTTCAGTTCTGAAAGACAAGTATCGATTCAGTCATGAAATCAAGCATGCCATTTGGTTTAGAGCAGAAGCTTAGGGAACAGGCTAAAACTGAATGGTGCCTGTTGGAAGTGTTCCACATGTACTACGAGGAAACAGAGCAAAAAGCTATGTACTGCAAAAGAAAATAAAAATTCTTTCCATTTTATTATACAACCTGGTTCTACAGCCAGCTCAAAACATCTATCCAGATTTTTTCTTCTTTTTTGACAGTTGTTACAGCCAGAAGGTCTTCCTGATGCAAACTTCCCTAATTTATCACCTTGGGATATATGCACTAGGAATGTCCCGTCTAATGCAACAGCTTAATGCGTGATAACTGAACCTGGTACCAACCACTAGTGCAGCAAGAAAACTCATTCTAAATATTAGTGTTTGCATCCTTATGAAGTGGCAATAATGTGTATTTAGTTCTCTATTGCTGTGCTGGTTTACATACAATTGGGTTTAAAAAAATACAAATAAATAGGAGGCAAACATGATATTCGTGAGATGCAATGCGCGAATTACATCCAGTCATGGGGAAAAAAACATACATGAAAAAACATTTCATTTTTATGTCCAATCCAAATGCACACACAGTGTTTGGGTAAATTAAAAAATGTTTCATTGTGTTGCCTTTGCATTATGTTGTGTCAACATCCTTAAAAAGAATGATTGTCCTGGCTTATGCATGCTTAAAAAGCCAGATGCATTACTTTTTAGTTAAGCCTAAGGTCTCTTAACATTTTTCCCCTCTATCCACCTCCTCTGTATACCTGCTGATCCCTCAGGAAGCTTTGGCACCATAGCTTCCATACTGTGAGCAATAAATAATAGAGAACTACAGAAAATGCTTCATCTTACACAAACGGCAAAAACAGATATCTACAATACACAAACACACATGACAAGTATACGGCAGCAAGATAATAATCTATACTAAACTGTACACCAGCTGAGATTACCATTAACTGACCACAGTTAAGTGCACATTAGTTTGAGTTTTGCTTTTTACAAGCATATCTCCAATACAGGAACACACGAGATGACACGAAAATAACCAGACTGGACAAATTATAAATTCATTAAGTTAGCCCACCAGGCAAGTGGAAGCTCTAACATCTTCCCCAGTCCCATGTTTTGGTTGCTTGGAGGATTAAAATGTCTAGAATAGTGGGGATCATACTCATACTATTTGGTGAGCTCCTAACATCAGTATACTAGGCCTCAAAAGGAGAATATTAGAATAAAAACTACTTAATTGCATGCATTACTATCTCACAATTATGTGTTAGACTACGTGATAAGCAAATCAAAATCTGCTGTTAATAAATGGTGTTCGTAGAAGTGGTATTGTGCTGAATAGACTAGCGGTGGTAGCCACAAGGGTGCAGCCAGAGTGCTGAAGACACAACAGTACAACCTTGGGTGTGATCATCAACAAATTATGATTTGTTTGTTTATTTTATTTAGCATTTTGCTCTGCCAACTCATATTCTACTGCGACTGGCAGAGCTGGTGACTGGCAGTGTATTTAACAGGGGTGAAAGCATTTTTTCTATTCTTATTGGTACTATGTATGTAGCCAAAAGACTTTGAAAATAAAGCCCTAAATCCCTTGTTCCACATTCATTCCAGCTGTACAGGGGTGAATTTTTATGCAAAATCTCTTAATATTATACCAAGCCAAAAGTTATGGATAATTGGGTGAATGAGCAATTTCAGTGACGGCTGCATTGCACTGCATTGTAGGGGTGAAACAGCTAGCTGTCTGATATGCATCACTTTAGAATACTAGCTAACAGGAACTGTTGCAGTTTAACTTGACACAAGTAGCAGTGACACTGGATGATGTTTTGGGGACGGGCAAAGTTCAATCAAACACTGAGGACAGTTAGCACATAGATTAACGTTAGCTTAACTAAACCTAAGGTAGCTGGCTTGTGATAACTGAGATATGTAGGCATGTTCTCATCAACAGACAGGCTCCTGTTAGTGCCATCCATTTACATTTAGGATTCAAAACCACTTTACAGAAAACCTATGGGTGATGCCATTGAGGGCTTGTCTAATTATTTGACTATGGGTATATATCAATGACTATTATGGACTATGAATGCATCTTCTACCCTAGGCTAAACATCCTTTAAACGTCCTTTAAACTTCCTTTAAACCCAAGATTCCTTTTAACTCTTCCAACACTGGGCGATCCATTTCAGGATTAGAAGTCTGAATTGTAATAAAGACTGACCCCAACAATTAATCAATTAAAACCTAAATAGGTTTAAAGAAGAAACAGCATCGTTGTGATACCAGCTGGCATGAACATTGAAGAAAACATGTCAGATATGACATGTTATATTTGTCATATAACAAAATGGATTTTATTGGAGTTGAAAGAGACATTTAGATCGTATTGTACTATATTATATTTCCAATGCAGTAGCAGCAGTAGTAGTAATGGTAATAATAATAATAATAATGTTTAAGAAGTCTAGAATCTTCTATAAACACACCAGGATTTAGAAGGAAATTAAGCATTGAGGACATCACCTCAAAAGGCTACACTACGGAAAGAAAATAATGAAAGAACATAACTGCTGTGGGGCAGAAAATGGGAATGGTGGATTTATTATTATTGTTATTGTACTTTTTTCCCCACTGGCTCTTTGAGAATTCATTTGATGAATATTACTCCATGTAAACATACTTCTGGTTTATCATGGTGGGGATACTCAGTGGCTGTGAGGTCTTTAATGCTTTCTGGACATAAAAAACTTTATAAAAAACAAAACAAAAAAAAAACACTCAGGCTCTCTTTTGTCAGCTGGTTGTCCATCCATTCTCCTTGGAACAAGAAAATAAACACTGCGATGTTGGTTTTTCCTTACTCTGACAGGCAGTGAGACATATCAACCCCAAGAGGTGCTTTTTTTCTATTTAGAGCCATCCTCATGCTGTTAAAGCATCCCACTCTGTATATCTATCTTTACCTGTCTCTCTCATTATAATTACATTTTCTCCAACTGCTCTCTAGAGACTGTGTGTTTAAAACTGTGTTCATCTTTCCTCGTGAATGCAAATGAAGAGTTCAGTTGTTATATTATGCATCCTCTGTTGGGATTGTTTTACCTTCCGGATCGAAGGTCTGAAAGACTCTTCTGGCCTGTTCTGATGGTGACTCGGGGGCCACCAGAGACATCTCCTGCAGGGAGAGAGAAAGGGGAAAAAAAAAAAAAAAAAGAGATGGAGAAGGAGGCTTGTTAACAGTTCTCAAATAAGCACTATTGGTATAATTAATGACACAATTTTTTTTAATGCCAGGTTTAAATAAAAATAAGTTGAGATTGTTTTGACCATTTTTGGAATGAACCCTGAAAAGTCTAATTCTGCAGTATGACCTAACAGACTCCAGGCAGACGGTGAACAGCTGTAGTGTTTTACAGTGGAGTGGATACTGACTGATCACTGATTTGGAACTGATCTCTTTTAACATCTTAACTGTAACAGCACTCTGGCTTCAGACAGCGAGGAGTGACAAATCACGGATTGAAAAAAAAAAAAAACATTCACACCATCTGTAGGTTGAAGTCACAGCGTTATCAACTGCTAATTCATTGTATAAACAAGAAAATTTAATTCATAAGCTGAGCTGAACACCACAAGTCTCATACAATAGAATCATTTATTTTTAGTGGTGATGACAGGCATAGGTAACATGGTAATGGCTTTAATTCAAAGTATTTTTGTTTCTAGTGTGCTGGCCAGAGCATGTCGAGAAATTTGCTGCCTAGTAAAGGTTTAAAGTGATCTTGTGTTTCCCTGCTGGTGCAAATTGACAATAAAAAAAAAAAACCCATCTAGAATCATCTAGAATTGATATGCTAAAATAAAAGCAAACAAGCATTCCCACGATTTCAGATTTGATAAGAGAATGGTAAGGCATAATAATATTACCAACTAGTCAGGAACTGTTTTTTGTCAGTGGCAATCATAAAAGCTCAGCTGTAGTTAGGGGTACAAACCCATGATCATGTCAGTTAGCACATTTTCTATTTTGCTGAGAAAAAAAAAATGCTCCTTTGGCTTAATTTTAAAGTTATAACTAATCCAATGTGGAATTCTTATGCCAGCTGCATGATTTTTGACAGGTCTGGAAATAATCTGATTTATAATCTGAGCAAACATCACTGGATATCTTCTACTACCATGAAGAGGATTAGATTGCCCAAGTCTAAGCATAATCAATCATCATATTCATTCTATCATAGTAAATTAGAGAACCCTGAACCACAAGTGGAAAATGCAGTATATTGTATTTATTCTGTATATTAGACTACTTTCACATTACCACCATGAAGCGCCTTTTCCGATTATTATTATTTTTTTACCCTAATGTGATACAGATCTGATTTTTTAGGGCTGTTTTTTCAGGCACAAATCAAATGTTTTTCAGATTGGATCTGTGTCACTTTCGTATGTGGTCCTAGATATCGTCGGACATCAGTCGGGACCGACAACGTGGAGTTTTCATAGTAGTCCTAGCAATAGCTGCTAAAACCCATTAAAGTAAGGCATCTGGCTTTCTTCTTCTTTCTTCTCGATCTCAGCAAATACAGGCAACTAACTGATAGCCGTCCTCCTGAACAAAATCCTATAAATATTTTTGCAAAAACGCATCGATTGTTTGAAATGAATGAGTTTTAACCCAGATAGTGCAGGGAAAAGATGTATCCACGTGTGCGTGAATGCTGTTTCAGATGATTGACGCTTCAACATTACAGTCACTTGTAATCATGAATGTGAACCGTCATGACACGCAAATCCGTACTGAAAAATTTTTCTTTTTTTGTGTGCAAATAGATTGCAAGGATGAAGCAGTTTGCATCTTCTGATTCTAAAAAAATATTTGCTGAGAGGAAAAACAGTGGTCTAATTTCCGCGATACACAAATAACCACCAAACACACCTTTCAGAAACATGCATTTCTACTTGCCTCTCAATCAGGCATGCATCTTAATTCTAAGGTAATGCACTAGCAGTTGGTTGTAAGCGTAGAACAGGGTTGCTTTACTAAACATTGTAGATTTTGAGCTGGTGATTGAATGTTTGTGAACCCTATATTCCTTGCTTAGAATATATAATTAGCATGACTGAATGGCGACATGGTGACTTAACTAACAGTGATGAGTTTATAGCTATAAATGGGACCATATGAAGTGGTTATATATTGTTTCATCAAACAACTTCACATTGCCACTTTTGATTAGCTCCATTGATGCTGAACAGATGAGACATCAGTTCTGAATTTAACGTTGGGAGAATAAAAGCATACTTCTCTCTTCGTTCATCTTTAAACATAGTTTCCGTTGTTGAGTGTTTTTTTTTTTTTTTAAACAAGCCATGTCTTCACTTCACTATTCAGACCACGGAAAGTAAATAAAACAAATTAAAAAACTATGAAAGTCTATGAAAACCTTCCACTTTCTGATATCTAAACAGGCAACTATTTCCTGGTCCAATAAACTGCCTTTCAACTAAGCAATCTACATAAGTGCATGTGTTTGGAGGGAACCAAAAATAAAGGATTCATGACAGAAGCAGAGTTTGTTCATGTGGAGAAAGCAAGAACGATCTGCAAGGCCTAGACAGTAGGGATGGGAATCACCAGGAATCAACTGATAATATTGTATCATGACACCCAAGTGTTGATTAGTATCATGATTTTTTTTTTCTTCAGATTTTGTTACTTCACAAAAGGATGCTGTGCTGCCTGCTAATGTGTGAACAGTTTAGAGTGTTCCACCTGTAGGATTTTACCGCCTCAAATTTAAGCAAACATGCATTAAAAAAATTAAAATAAAATAAAATAAAATAATCAGTGTGGCGATACACAATTTTCCCCACAACAGAATCGCAATATCACTGAATCGATCTTACTAGACAGCAGGAATGTGTTTCGCTATTATGAAGTCACCAACAGCTTAGAGAAGACAATATGAACATAAAAGTGACCCCCAACCCCCCCCGTTTAGGAAGCATGTCAGAGTTTATGCGTGCATAGCGTGTAAAATTTATGAATCACACGAGATGAGCCCACTGAAGTCCATGCATAGCAGGAGCGTTTCTAATCTGGCTTACATTAGACAGCTTGACAGTTCTTCTTTCACATCTGACTGAATTTTTAAACAGACTTATGGTGAACATCCATGAGTTTCTCTGCTCAAGTGAGGAATTTTTTCAATATCATTGGTGATTTTTGGACAAGCACTGCAGCACTAATCTCAACCAATATGATGTGAAGGAGATATTTTCTAAAACTTCAGCTGTCCAATTCATGTCAGTACATACTGTAGCATCAGGTGTAGGCTTCTGCAGTTATATCCCATTCTCCCCCAAAATGCTTTTCTGCACACCACAGTTGTAAATACTAATTTTCTACGTTACCAAAAACCACACCATGGGAACATTCACCGAGATCACATCCTTTTCCACAGTATGATGTTTGATGTGTTAACTCTTGACCTCTAAATAGATGATTCTATACACTGTGTTTCTGCCACATGATTGTCTGAGGAGGTGTACCTGCTCCTAATAAAGAAGTCCATGAGTGTACATGACGGCGTGACGGCCCCATGTCTGGCCATGCACGGACAGCGATACAAGTTTGGTAATTTTGCATTTGCCCCTACCCAGACTTAAATGTAACTGGACAATTTAACATAATTATAAAGATTTTTTTTTTTTTTAATACCTGTATGCAAATCTTTTGCGGTCAGTGACTGCCTGAAGTCTGGAACCCACGGCCATCACTGAATGTTGAGATTCCTCGTTTGAGATGCTTAGCCTGACCTTTTTACTGCAGCCGCCTCCAGCTGCTGCATGTTTTCTGGCTCTTTCTGCCTTCACATGTGTCTTCAGTAAGTGAAATGCATGCTTAATTGAGCTGATGTCCGGTGTCTGGCTCAGCCATTTAAGAACATTCCATTTCTTTGCTTTAAAGAAGCTCTTTGGTTGCTTTTGCGATACATTGTCGTTCATTATTTATCTCTATCTGAAGTTTCCCAGCATTTGACAGAATCTCAGCAGAACGTATAGCTCTATACACTTCGGGATACATCCTGCTACTTATATCAGCAGTCACTTCATCAATAAACACCAGTGCTCCAGTTCCACAGGGAGCCATACACGCTCCTGCCATAACACCGTTTTAACACGTTTGACAGATGAAGTGGTATGCTTTGGAACATGAGCCCTTCCGTCTTTTCTTCCAAGTTAATCTTGTATAAGATCAAGGTAGAATTTAAATGAGTTTTTAGGGTTTTTTTCTTTCTCGCCTTTCTGTTCTTCAGTGTTACCAGTGGTTTGCATATAGAGGTAAGCTCTGTATTTACATTTATGAAGACGTCTCTTAATCGTAGACTTTGTCAATGATGCAGCTTCATCCCAACATTCTCTCCAGAATGATAGCAACTTGGTTAGATGTAGTAAAGAGGCTTTTCTTCACCAAGGAAAGAATTCTTCGTCATTCCACTTTAGTTGCTCTCTAGTTGGTCTTTTGGTACTTCTGAGCTTACCAGTACATTTTTTTTTTTTTTTTAAGAATGCACCAAATTGTTGATTTGCCCACTCCTACTCCTTCTCTCTCGGATACTGTATCTTCACCTCTTTGGTGGCCATATTGAGAGTTTTCGAACAGCTACCAAAAGCAAATTCAACATTTGGAACGTTTAATCTCCTTAATTCGTCATGGAATTCTGAAGAACCAGATAACGCCTGGTGATGAGACTTCTTATTAGTCAACTTTTAGATCTGTGTATAAGTTTATAATAACAAAAAGTTGTTAAAGCTGACCGTCTACACGTCAACCAGATTCTAACTGCCGCATTCCAAATTCACTGTGGCGAAGTAAGAGGGAAAAGTACCAGAATTATGTCACTGTCCCAATATTGACTGTAATTTTAGTACATGTTCATGTAATTGAGAGTTCTGACTTTATTGATGTATTTCTTAAACAATTCCAGTATAATGTAATCTGAACTGCCAGATCTCAAAATGCATGCACACATACACAGACATTAAAAACTTCCTGTTTACTTTCACAGGTTCATAAAGAAAATATCTGACACTAAGGACATTGGAGAGATAAAAAGGGTAGAGGCAAAAAGGGTAAAGAACAGAAGAGAGATAAAAGGAGGAGGTGAGAGTAAAAGAACAAAAGAGAAGAACAGATAGGCTGGAAGATGCTCCCTGTCCACGTACACACACACTTGGAAAATAAAGGAAATGAATGCCTGAGGCCAGCTGGAAAAATGAACTCTTAGCCTTTAAGTAATGAAAAGATTTGTTATTTTTACCTTCCATCCAAATGAAGTAGTGCGCATACAGAGACAGTAGAAAGAGAACGGCAATATGAGATGATTAAATGTCCATCTTACAAAATTTTTTTAAATGCTCTCTAACAAGCACAGAGTCTGGGAAACTATTTAGCCATGATATGATCGTTACTAAAGGTGAAACAAACAGGTATTCGACCAGGACAAAAAAAACTAAATTATATATGCTTGCAGGAGTACACTTTTTGCAGTCGAACAGAGTGACTTCTAAAATCAAAACATACGCATGATGTGTCTTGTCTCAGTGGTGGAGAAGTGCTCATAAAATTTTTATTTTATTTACGCTACCGCTGCGAAACAACACCATCGGGTCTGTAATCATACCTGCAGAGTCAGCATTAGCGCATGAATTACAGTCCGCTCTAGACAAGTTTAACAACCGGGCCTCAGGCAGGACATCCAAGTAGTGTAGTAATGTATAATGAACTGCAAATGCTGCGGATATTTACCTTTAAACATCACACAATATTTTAGACTTTATTTTAACTATGTATTATTTATTAAAGTTTGTAGAACCGACATAAATAGCTGTTAAATGCCAGGTAAAATCTATCATGTTAATTGTGAAAACAAGTTTGACAAAACTGGTAAGAACATTACAAACAGGTAAACAAATCAATAAGCTTGGCCAAGCAGAAATAGTTTCAAGTTAAAGAAGCAAGAAAAAAAATGTTGCAAAACAAATTTATTTGCTCTGTGGCTGTTTCAACAAAAGATGGTTCACAACAATACGCTTTAATAACTATAATGCATGATGCAAGGAATGTAACAATCTAATAATTCAGGTTTGTGTATTAATTTAAAAAGGCAGCAGTTGAAATTTATCAATACTACTTTTCAGAAACTGTTATTTGGTTACAGAAAAAAAAGAATAAACAAACAAGCAAGTAAAAATAAATTAGCAAAAATTTGTGTCAGATTGTGTTCATGTGGAAGCCAGAATGCTGCTTTTTCTCAATCTCACCACCTGCTGCACTACACATACTGGCTTGATGGTATAATCACATTAACTGAATGGATTACTTAAAAAAACAAAAAACAAACAAAAAAAACCACACAGATAGGTGAAGCAGAAATCAAAGCCATGTAAATTGTCATAAGCGTCCTATCTATGTATGATGCAAGGACAGAATCACTCACCTTTTTATGTTTATCGTACAGAAACAATGTGCTACATACATGATCGCATCCATGCTAATTTACCTTTATTTGCATGGTGGGTTAATCTAGTAAACGGCATGGAAATCAGATTTCATGGATAATTAGTGCTTGGTGTGTTGGAGTTTGAGAATTGGAAAAATAGTTATATAGTCTACACTAAACACTATTAACAATAAAAAAAATATATATATATATTATAAAATGAGGATTAAAATCACACATTGTAGCTTTGCCTGATCACTTCAGCTCAGAAAACTTCTGAATGCAACAGAGAGAGATGTTCATCCACAACTCATACTTTAAGAGTTTTCCAGTCTTTCTTACACCCCATTCATTACCAAGAGACAAGGGCACTAAATTTACCGTGCCCTTCTGGTGGGAGTGATGGAATACTCTTTCTTCTCTGTTGATAACAGTGACAATGGCCAACCATGATTATCTGTGCGCTCATGTACTGTATGTAGAAGAGAGATGATAGCTCTTTCCTTAGGCCCTGTTCACATCTGGCAGTACTATGTCCGAGGTAATTGGACCACAAGGGTCAGCGCTAAGTACGGGTCTAAACAGGGTCGAAAGAGTCTCAAAAACATGATGATCATAAACCACATTTAAAGGTGATCCAGGACACATCACATTTGTAGTGATGTCCTGATGCATCTCGCACCAACAGAAAGACCATCTAATCACCTCCATCATAGCTGTAGCTGGAAAACCTGATTACATGATCGTTTGGAAATCCTGCTGAATGGGAGAGCTCTCAACTGTTGGGTGAATAAATTAAGGTGATGTTATATAGGTTTGGGTAGCGAAACCGAGTGCTAATATGGTACCGGTACCTATATAACCGGTATGTACTAGAACCGAATCAGAAATCATATTTCAGTGCCTTATTTGGTGCAGCTTAAATGCTTGGGTCATTGATTTAAATATTTGTCCTCTGGTTCTCTGAAACAGATGCAAGACCCCTCACCCTCTCACTGCACGTAAAAAAATTTCCAGACTGAGAAACGGCACGTGAGCGCAAGTCAGACAGCTCTAATAATACAAATCCAACTAATGTTACTAGTAAATCGAGTGTTCATATTTTCATATTCCGACTTAAAAGCACAAGTCATGAAATGAGACCATCTGCATGAATGCAACGTGTGAATGCAGTAATTACAGTTGCTCTGATGGCAGCAGCTAGTGTTAGCAAGCCAAGCTAAACATACTTAAATTAAAATGCCTAAAGCTAAACATTCTCACAACAAAGGATTCCGACACTGTAAACATGCAGCAAATGTCTTAACAATTGTCTGTAAAGGGGAAACATGTCAAACCTAATGAAACATTCGAAGACACACAGGATTAAGTTAAAAGCAGCAAGATGCGCCGTGTGTAACAACTTGTGAACATCAGCTGGCAGTGCGTGTGTGTCTCCGGCCCCAGTCAGACCAACACAAAAAACAAATTCAGGAGAGGTGTCGTCGTATTTTACCTGATGAGGTAAATATGGTTATATTTGTGCAAAAGAATGCTGGTTTGTAGCATACCGAGAATACCAACTACGTTGCTGTTATTGGTTGTTAAGTTATTGTAGTTGTGTTGGGTAGTAAGTAAATTAGTTGTATTTTGTGTTTACTTGTATTTAAAACTTTTAATATATTGTTGTTTTTTTTAAATAAAAATTCATTCTTTAATGGTATCCAGCATTTTTCGGCTCTCTTATTTGCCCCTCAAAGTATTGGTTCAGGCACTTACTAGGCGCGGGTACCGTTTAAAAAAGTATTTATTTGGCACCGGTATCGTAAAAAACAGCATCCATCATTCACACTATGTGAATGAAATAGGTAAAGTGGCCCAGAAAGATACACGAGACAGAATTCTGCCTTCACATAAAACACAGCAGAAAACTTGTATAATAACTGCCATCAGATGCAGTATGAGCAACATGTTCCTTTGAGGAAACATATGCTATAAAGTGGATCTATTTTGCAAATTAGACACTAAAATTGGTCTCCAGTTATTTAAAAACAAAACTTTCTTCCCCAGTTTTGTGATTTTTCACCTCTAATGTGACCTCATAAAAGAAGTTCCCCCTCCCTGGTCTGTTGGTCAGCTCTGATGTTCTCTAGGTTCAGCAGCAGTTCATTTACATAGACACTGAAACAGACAGTTTCGAGGTATAAATAAAATAAAATACATTATATAACAGTTATTTCAACTGAGGATACAACAGAAACACTTTGGGGGAGTTCTAGGATCTACATGGAAAACTAGTTTAAAGATAAATCGAAAGGAATCCAAAAATATACAAGTACTGTTTAAAACCTAGATATATCGAATAGCCATTGTCTCAAAAAATACAAAACGCGGTGTTGGAACACCTTATCCTCTTATTATTTAGGCATTTTATTTTGTTTTTTTTCTTTAAAAAGGCAGCCGTTAGGACACCCCATCTCCATTACTGTATTTTGTTAAAAGCTTTTCACTGTAAAAGCAACTCACATGTGCATTAGATAAAAGCAAGCTCCATCGTGAAATCTGATTTATATTAGGGAACAATAAAGATGAGGTTAATGCCCTTAGTCTGTCTCAGATTACACATAATAACCAGATGATGAAGTCATGTAAAGTGCTTAATGCTTCTTTTTGGTTACAAAGTCTTGAACATTCCGGCCTGGCTTTGCTATCGTCTCCAGCAAAGGGGTGATGGAATTGATGTGTGCTTATGAACATTTTGCTTGTCTGCGCTCACGGAGCTTTATTTTCAGCATTGCATTGAAAAGGAATCAGAGGTTCAGGAATCATGTGGCTGGATTTTATTACTTTACTGAGCCTAACACACATACACACTTACTTTTGAGACTGTAGTAGGAAACCAAAAGACCATAGAAGGAGATCAGAGAGGCAGGTTTTGTTTTGTGCAGGAGCGTGTACGGCCAACACAAGCTGCTGACTGAGCCTCAGAAATATTCCACACACACACACACACACACACACACACACACACACACACACACACTACTAAATTAAATGTTATCCCACAAATATCGGAAATGGACCTGGATGGTCTAGAAGTCTGGAATAACATGGCATGAATGACAGACTCTTAGACTCTCATTCCTCTGTACCTGTTCTTTATTCAAACAGCAATATGTAACAAATTTATTTTGCAATTGGGTAAAATTGGAAGTATGATTAGTACTGCTAGGAGATCCTCAGAGACTTTAAAAAAATGTGGCATTCCTAAACTGTCTCCAAGGAGGTTTAACCAAGTTTAACTATCAGTGCGAGACACGGGTGGGTGCTGAAATCATGGCAGTGCCTTATGAAACAATCTGCAGCCTTCAAGTGCCTTCAAGCTTTCGAAGCTGTTTAAAGCAAAAGTCAAAATTGGTGGCTGTGTCACATCACACCTTAGGAGTGCAAGAACTACCAACTTCCCCACGAAGCTGAGGAGGAAGGAGAAAGCTGCTAGCAACAGCTTAGTCAAAGCGGTACGAGGGTTCCTGGGCAATCACAAAGCCAAAAACTGTGCAGAACTGGTTGAGATTCTGGTGAAGAACTATGACAAAATAAGTTGAGGAATGTTTCTCAAAGTTCATATCATATGCTTACTTTGATATTCAAGGAGAACATGGAAGCATACCGAGAGGAGCAAGGTAAGCACTTCCACCACAATATAGTGTACTGAACTACGTTAGCAGTGTCACCTCCCACAGACCAAAGACATGCAAAGTGGGTTGATTGGTGTTTCCAAATCGCTCATAGTGTGTCTACATGTGCTTGGGATCTGTGATAAGTTGGAGAAAATTATATAAAATTATAAGGTATAAAAAAGTGAAGGTTTAGCAACACTTTCTTAATGCAGAGTATACAGTATGCACATAACCAGCTACAGCATAAATAAAAGTAACCATTCATCCATACACTAAATGGTCCTTAGGAGTAAACAAGTGCAAATTGTGTGTGCGCTTCTGTATGTATGCATGGTACCTTGTGATTTTACACCGTTGTTTCAGGGGACTCAGGTTAACAGAAAAATAAATAAATAAACCGATGGGGAAAGCAAAACATGCCTGGCTTTTAAGCAGTGTTCTTTACTTAAACCCTTAATCCTGGGCTCCCAACAATAAATTGAAAGAAAGCAAAACCAAAAATGGATTAAAAAAAAGGATCAGTTACATTTCTTCATACATTCTTTGAATATAAAGCTCTGGGGACCAAAACAGAGAAAAGCTTGCCAAGGTTTTTCGACAGAAGAACAGAGCAACTCCAGGAGTTGCACTTCAACAAAAAAGCAGCATCTTGATGGAAGACTTTAGCCTTAAAAGGTAACATAAAATATTACACGAGCGAGGTTGTGTGTGACAGAATGTACATTCGACAAACTTTTGTCATCTGGACAAACTCTACATCAGCATGACACAACCCAGAACTACAGAACATTTTTGTTTCCATGTAAGTAAATTGTCTGAACGTCTAAGAATGTAGCCAGTACAAATTATAAGGACCTCGGTTTCATTCTGGTAATAACAGAGCTATGATCTCATTTGTAGTAGCCTTTCATTAGTGTCGTCAGTCAGACTTCTAGCTGTCGTCAAACGACCAACTACTTCCTGTTGGCATAGTGTACAGGGATGGCTGATTTTAAAACGTTGCGACAGGAACAACAAGACACTGTGAGTCACAAAACTGAACAAGACAACCTTGTCTGCTTAAGTTATCCAGTCTTTGCTGACACATTCCTGATTTCCCCTGAGCTTTGATTTATGTTCAAAGGCTTGCTTCACACTGCATTTACAATCACAGTGTCTGGCAGATGTCCTTATGCAGAGGGACTTGCATTATCTTGTTACACATGTGAGCAGTAAATGGAGCCTCCTGCTGGTGCTGGGGTTTGGTCCCCTCAACCTCCAGTAGGCCAACGACCAAAGTCTTATATCCTGAGCTAGCCATGCTCCCACTACTTACTGAAGTGTATAGCTGGCTTGATTTTCATACTGAATTGTCCACCATCGTGGCACAATGCAGTCAAAAGAGTTCGCCGAACCCAGACTGGTCTATTGAATTGCCAGACAGGAGCGTGATTTGTCACTCCAGAGAACACGTCTCCACTATTCTAAAGTCCAGTGGTGGCATACTTTACAGCACTGCATCCGCATCCCAATGCTTTGCTTTGCATTGCACTTGGTGATGTAAAGCTTGGTGTAGCTGCTCGGCCATGGAAACCAATTTCACGAAGCTCACAAAGATTTGTTTTTGAGCAAATCTGAAGGCCACATGAAGTTTGGAGGTCTGTAGCGAATGACTGCAGAAAGTTGACGACCCCTGTGCACTATATATCTCAGCATTCGCTGACCCCTTTCTGTGATTTGACGTGGTTTACACTTCATGGCTGAGTTGCTGTCATTTCCAATTGCTTCCACTTTGCTATAATACCACTAACATTTGACTGTGGAATATTTAGTAGCGAAGAAACTCGACTGCACAGGTGGCATCCTACAGTATCACTGTACCACGCTGGAATTCACTGAGCTCCTGAGAGTGACCCATTATTTCACAAATGTTTTAGGAGTGGTCTGCATGTCTAGGTGTTTGATTTTATACACCTGTAACCATGGAAAGACCCGAATTCAATGATTTGATTAATTATAGACAGGTCAGCAGGACTAGTTTTTCCTGAACAAAAGTATTAACTAACCAGTTACAAGAAAAATGAAAAAAAATAAAAAATAATTCTCACTCCATGTAATAGCAGGTCTATTTAATTACAACTTGGTCATAACATCAAATAAAATAAAAAAAAATACTAGTTAAGCGGAAACATCTTGAACTAAAGCATCCTCCAATCTCTAAGTTACTTTGTTTGATAAGCTGAAAAGGCAATCATCAGTAGAAGAGATGCACTGATTACAATTTTATAACTGAAAAATCCAATAAAACATGCAATTACACCCCAATAAATGACTTTTAATAAAGAAATTACATTTTCTTTAACTGCACAAGGTTACAGGACTTTTACTCACCGAAACAAATCTCTCTCGCTCAAAAAACCCCACAGTGTTCCAGATACAGTACTAGATACAGTAAAACCTATTTATTTACAAATCAAGTCTAATTTAGGCCAATGCTTTCTCCGAAACATGTGATGGCAGCATCTTTACAAACTGCCTAAACATTGTTAGAGGGTGGGAAGAAAGCACTATCTGTGTGGATTGGTTAGTGTTGTTGTCTGCGAGTGTGCAAATATGACCCCCTCCTCCTTGAAAGCACATCTAATCTGCTTTCTGGGCTCCTGGCTTTGGATGGCTGCAGCGGGATTCTAACTTGCTGGCACTTTTCTTTGTGGAACCAGCTATATGTGAGGTCGATTTCCAGTCACCAGCCAATCGATCGATACATATCTTTGATAGTTTTAATAGATTCGGTAAGGTAAGCACTTCCACCACAATATACTGTACTGAACTATGAATGGTGCTAGGGCAGCTTGTTGACAAACTGGTTAGCAGTGTCACCTTCCACAGACCAAAGACATGCAAAGTGGGTTGATTGGTGGATTAAACTTAGATTAAAGGAAATATGGGTCTCTTTTCATAAAACTCAACGAGTAACATTCCTGCAAGTCGGGTTATCCCCTAAAAGTAAAAAGGGAGAAAATTTTATTTAAATAGTCTACTCTGGATGCAGCACAGAAGTATTACAGACGTTTGAATAGCTGAAATCTGATTACAAACTGACCAGATTATGCTAATGTCCGTTTTGCTGCCACATGCATGACAACTTGATCAACGTCCGACATTAACGTTATCTTTATATTTTATTTATTTTATATATTTTTAATTAAAAATCTACAAATATTTTTGGCAGTATTTAGCCACATCTGCTGTTTTTTCCCAGGCCACCACAGAAATCAATTCATGGCTATTCAAAGAACCCACTTTTACTGTGTTCGTATCAAAGCAGTGGCACGGTTTTGTTAGGCATCAAAATAATCAGTGAGATCTTACTCCCCAGTAACCCAAACTTTAGCGCTAAAAGGAGCTTTTAGCAAGCCAACCTGTAGCAGGAAACTTAAGCACCATTAGCAAGGGAATGCTTTAAAACCTGATACAACATGGTTGACAACATGAAAAAGCTTTGCCCTTTTGCTTACTTCACCTACCTACCTCTACAGCTAGACTTACTTGTTAACATTATCTCTTTCTCCATCACATGTCACATTCTTTATTCACTATATCTGGCTTTCATTAGCATCATCCAATCATACACAAAAGTGCTTTTGAGAAGCTGCTGTAGAGGCTATTATTTGCCCTTAAGAGGCGATATCCGGCTTTTACGTGTTAATAGACTCATGGGTCTGGGTACAAGTAAATGCACGTTTTTTTGTGTCAATAAATATCAAATTATTACTAAGAGACTCCACTCCACGTATAAAAGAATTTGAGCAGATGCTCACTTGTGTGTAACTGATCAGCTACAAGCAGAGATATGATTAATGAAATGTCAGTCAGTGCAGTGCCTTCAGGGGCTCTAGTGCATGTGTGATGAAGAACCTGAAAAATGCCACACACACCGAGAACTGTGATAATTTTGACGGTTCCTAAGTCATCCTTTCAGTTTTGGATGCGTTTCTGATCTCGACATCTCTTCTCTGTGGATTTCTAAGCAGGTGCTAACTGATGATGATGGTCATGGTAACTGAGAAGAGAGCTGGGATAATTTACAGTGCAAAATTTATCACACAACGTACAAGAGGTTGTGAGACGTGCTCTGGAGAAGCAAGCGTGTGGCCAGATGCACCACACGAGCTCTCAAGGCCAAATCAGCACGATCAAGACCCATCATATATCACACCATTTCACCACCAGCTTGTCTCCTTTGCTGTTCCTCCTGTTAAATACGCCACAGACACTACAGCTGATTGTGGGCATACACATAAATTCTGTCAGAAAGAACAGAACTGGCCAGAACAAGATAGGGTCTACATTTTTCTGAGATAACTTAATTTTATTAATTTAATAATAATATAAACCCAGACTAAAAATAGCTGATATAATGTTTTGTAAATTTTAAGTAAGATAAAGACTGAATATTCTTCTTCATCATCATATAATATGCGTGTCATATTAGCAACTCCTCAGTAATCTGTATTCATTAGAGGAAAGCAAACATCTGAGCAAAGTATGCCATTAGTACTGTATAGAAATATTAATATCTATAGTTAAGTATTATTTCATCACATCTGTGTTTGGGCAAACTCGCACAGCTACCATCCCAACGTGAATCCGATGAGTCCAGACTGACCCAATTACAGAGCAACGGGCAGGTCAGGGTAAGAAGGTAAGCGTATGAAGCGATGCAGCCATCATGCATAGTGGCCACTGTACAAGTCTCTGGAGCAGTGTTATGATCTGGTGTTGTTTTATTTGGTCAGGTCTAGACTCAGCAATATTATGTGGGAATAAAATAAAGTCTTAACTTTAAAAATAAATTTCTTCCTTGGCATTGGCATATTTTAGGACCCAAATTCTGAGAGTGGTTCTGGGAGCATGAAGAAACATTTCCACATATGAACTGACCACCACATTGTGCTCTGTAATCAAAGCTGAAGGTGGTCAAACAATATCTAAGAGAATTTTTTTTGCTAGGCAGTGTATGTACAGTGTATACCATTGTTGTGAAAGTGTGATATAAAGTGACTATAAGATAGGAAGTGAGTGGATGTGAAAGACAAAGAAATGAAATTAAGCAGAAAGATTGAAGTCAAACCATGAAAAACCACCATGTGAGGTAGAAGGAAAAGAAATGAGAGGGAAAAGAGAGGGATGCGAGTGCTCTTCCGAAACGAGATAGCATAAAACCTCAGGAGGGGAGAAATGGATGCCAACAGTGGCAGAGCAAATATGAGAGAACAACCAGAGCCACCATGAGAGAAACATGAGAGAACAACATTGTCTACATCACAGTGTCAATTTTTGTGCGTGTGTGTGTGTGTGAGGTCAGATCTGGAGTTTGGTATAAACAGGCGACCTCTGGTTCGAGCTTCAAGACACACCGATCACATTACTCTTCATTATACACGGCTATACATTACCTTGCTGGTGTGTTAAAAATACCAATTTCACTGCAAACTGCGATTTCTGTGCGTGTACCCAATGGGAATGGTTTCATAATTTTTCAGGGCAGATCAATCCACGTTTTTGTGCGTGTGCGTTTGTGTGTGTGTGTGTGTTTTTTCCTCCCTGTGGCCCTCGTGGGATCCCTCTGAGAGGTCAGATGTGTATTGTGCGTTGCTTTTGTGTTTGTAAATCAGATAAGAATGGAACACAAACCCTATTAGAGGCTAAAAGCTGAGGCATAAAATGAGCAACATGAGCTCCCGTCCACAGGGAGACAGGAATAAAACCCTGCATGGCCATTAAAAGGCACCTCTCTCACACACTCACACACACACACCTTTGGCACTATAAACAGTGAAACCAAACATCCATCAGCATTAGTGTACAAAGAGCATTAGGAGGCAGCTCTCTGAACCTGGAGAGGCACTCAAGACAAGAAAAGCCATTAACAGCAATCTCAGAGCTATACCTTAACCCAGAATATCAGGAAATGGGAGCGAAAATCTAATTCACCAAATATAACAATTACTGAAACCCCATTTAATCTCCGGCTGTGAGGACTACACATTTAATACGCACTACATACTATTGCAGCAGTTACCGCTGATGGTATCTGTGTGTCTGCTTTACTTTATGTCGATTATGTCCAGCAAATAATATCCACTTTCAGTAAATTATTTCTATTCAATTACTGTAATGTTTCATGTGAATACAAATTCATACATAGACCACTAGAAAAAGCATTAACAGGTAGGCTTAATGACACTTTATTACCTTGACCACAGGGTGCCTGAACTAAAACGGTTTGAAAACTGCAAGTCTGTTTAAGTTGTAGCCTCAGATGCCAGTTTTTGACTGATTGGACTTGAACCTGATTGGGTCCTCTGCTGTTGTAGCTCATCTGCCTCAAGATTGTGTAATCTATGATGCTGCTCACTGATATAAAGAGTGATTGTTTGTGTTGTAGCCATCCTGTACATGTATGTATAGGCTGTAGAGGCTGCTGTGCATAAATATCCAAAAAGAATAGAAGTTTGTGAAGTATTTGATCCTGTCTAGCGCCAACAATCATTCCATGTTTAAAATCTTAAGGATCACATCCTTACCCCCATGTGGTATAATGTGAACACTGCTTAGCTAGTTAGCATCCATAAATATGCAGTTAAAAAAAAAAAAAAAGTAAAAAGTTGTTTTAGTTATATGGTTAGTAACTAAGGCCAAAAGGCAAGAGAGATCCTTTAATGTTCACATCTGGATGTTAGTAGCGTTCAAACTAATTAGCCTAACTGGGAGTGTGGAGGGGGATGAGAGCGAGGGCTAACGGCTCTGTTTGGGGCAAGACTGAGCATTTCCCTGTCTCGCAATGATCAGCCAAGTGACCCTGAAAGTGTCTCTGGGGATAAAATAGGCCAGATGGCCATGAAGTTACAAGGCACTGGGGGAAAACAGCTCAGCCTTCCTAATGCACAAACCCTAACATAGCTCGCACAAGGGGAGTTTTAGCTTAGTGTGCTCAAGTTCAGATTTCTCCCCATCAACACTTAGGGCATCATTTTATAAGGTGAACCGATACTCTCACAAGAAGTGCTGAAAAGTTTCATGGACTTTGTTAGACTGGGAGGACAGAATACACCAGTCATCTCAATTTGTACGACAACAATGGAAAGATGATGTTGATAACTTAATGCACGCATACGAGTTCAATGCCAGTCCATTAAAGTGATCTGATGCTCTCCCACTGGTGTGTAGAAAAGAAATACAAACGTAGAAATACCAAAGTCCTGTTGGGATACTTATAGCAACACCCACATTAAACATAGATGTAAACTACCTAGGGACAAGTTGCTTGAGGTTTGTTTCTTGTGGGTGCACCACCCAGGGAAACAGTAGTCCCTTCTGTGCATACACTATGAAGCAATTTTCTGCCCTTGCTTGTGTGAACACAAGTTTACTTGCAAGACCTGATGCAAAATCCACAGACATAAAAAACAGGAAAAACATAATACTTCATATTGATTTTGCTGGTACTTTAGTTGTTTATCAGGAGCTGAACATAAACACATGATAGAGAAGCTTTACTCATTAATTTTTTAAGCCATCATCTAAAAAGTCTTTTTGCTGATCAGGAGACAAACTGTCACTCCTCTCACACACGCACACACCGGAAGAAGTTAATGCACTGACAGTAAAAGGCTCTGAGTAGTAGACATTGAGATTAATGCTGGTTGTCAATCTTGCTTTCAACCATGCTGCAGAAACCAAAATAAGGATGGTGAGAGAAGCAAAAAAAAAAAAAAAACCATCAACACCAAACCAACCAGTTAACCTTCAAATAAAAAGCACAGAACCCAAAAAGTCTGTCGTGTGCTCATCCCATGACTCTTATTCACGGTCAGCTCACACTAAACATCCTAATTATTACTGACTGTAAAAGAGGAAAGATTTACAACTATCTGGTATAAGAGACTGTTTCCTTTTAAGCCTGAAGGTTTCTTCTGCATGTTGTCTCTGAGTTTTTCCTTGCCTTCCTCACCTCTGGTTTGATCATTAGGGAAGCTAAATCTATCCACATCTTATGACATCTATTTTTAAAAGGCTTAAAACTGAATTAGTGATCTGAATTAAAAAGAAACAACATATACAGTAGACATGGGGAAAAAGACATTAATTTTAAATAAGCACAACAAATTCCCTTATTTTGACATCATACATCAACCCTGGCTCAATGCACAACTATACCTAGCTCTGCCATTTTCTGGGTGCTATTTTTATGAGCTAATAAAACCTAATAAAATGCTCATTGCTTTTTCAGTACTTGGTTTTGTTTAAATTCATATAGCACTGTGCAGAACTCTTGAGCCATTCCTCTTTTTTTTTTTTATTAAATGAAATTAAAGATTAATTGAAATTAATGAAATGGAAACAAATGTTTTACTGTGACAGGTTACAAACAAAAACATTCCTCTGAAACTGGCCAGGTACAGGGGCTGGAATAAAAACGAGATTCAAAAGACCTGCCAAAAAACGAGATTCAAAAAAGTCCTTCACGAAGCCTGGAGAGTTATTCCCCAAGACTACATTAAAAATACAAAATGTTCTGGCTTTTTCGAAGCAAAACATGGAGGTATGAGGGCTGGCTCAATATTTTTGCATAGTACTGTAAATTGATATTCAGGGTGTCATAAACGCAGAAATGCTTGATAAGGCCTCGAACATGGACATTTCGATCCCGGCAATTCTGATTGGCTATGAAAAGGACTTTCTTATAGGGGCAATCGGACATAGGCAATTTAAATCTAACAGACACTAAAACAGTGTGTTTGGAAAAGGAGTGCAACAGAAAGAATATCAAGCAGCCAGAATGCAGGATCCAAGCTGTATGGAAAATTTAAAAACATTCTGGATATATCTAATACTTATTTTAAAGAAATATAAATATGCAACCCTAAACCAATGCTATTTTAGAACTGTTCTCATGGATGATTTGATTGCTGTCTACAACATTTACACTGAATGTCTTCCTATTAAAAGACTGGACTTCACTAAAAAAATCTGTTTAAAAAGAAGTTTTACAACAGTTGAGCCAGACACATAACCACTAACTTATCATGGACGTAAAAAGAATCAGCACCAACCAACAAATTTGCACCAGAATTCATAAACACACACCACAAATATAAACATATTCAATGTGTTTAGGGTGGAATTTTCCATTCGGCTCCAACCCAAGTATGTGTGAGAAGCAGCGCGTATGATGGCTCACTCCGTTCTCACATCCCTCCAGTTTATTCATGAATCCTGTATATTCTACATGGGATGCTTATGGCACAAATCTCTTAGAAGTTGTGACATGGACATGTCTTAGAGCTGAACTCCATCAAGAACAATTTGATTGGTGTGAAAAGGTTTGCACAACAATAATTGTGTGTCGGTTCTGTTACAACAACTAAACTTTGATGCTGAAGTGATAAGGATAAGTGAGGCATGGCACTGTTTTAGTAAACAAGAGGGACATTGCTATACAAGAGACCAGCTCCCACATCCGTCAACAGGCCCTTTTCACCTAACGCACGGCTATTACTGAATTTTACACACTCTGGCTTTCTTCATTGGACACACTTAATAAATCTGTTCACTGTGTGCACTAGGTGTGCCAAACCCTACGGCACGCTGCGAGGCCGGCCGCCAGAACACACCACACTGGATGCCTTATAAGTCCAAAAACTTTCTCGATCTCATTTGGTCCATAATCCCACCCTTATCTTTTCCCCTTTTTTCTCTCTTAAAAAATGTCTACAGCATTAAATCTATTAAAGAGCACATTCTTGTGTTTTTGAGGTTTTATTGTGTAAAAGGAATAAGAGAGAGAGAGAGAGAGAGAGATGACATCTGACTCAGGAAGAGAGAACATGATATAAAATCAAACAAGTAATAAAAAAAGAATTACAGAATGGTTAATGCATGAGTATGATGAAGTGTCAGTTTGATCTCATGCGTGTGTATGTGCACTACTCCAGTAAGCGAATGATAACCATCTATTTTTCTGAACTTTTAAAAGACTATTAAAAATATTAAATGATATGAGAGTTCAAGTGGAAGTTTTCCAGAAACTCACCTTGGTGAAAAAAACAGAGAGATGGGTCTCACTGCCAAGGATCCATATAGGGAACTTTGGAGATTTGAGAAATGATCCCACCTGAGAGAAAAAGCCAAGGGGAGAAAAAAGAGGAATGATATGACTGCCAAAAAAGCTTTTTTTTTTTTTAAAGTGTGCACTAGACTCCAATAAATCTGAGTGACATAATGGGAAAACAATCAATACCAGAAATCCCACATTTTCCTGACAATACTGGCATTCCTAATATTTTTTTATTCATCCAGAAGTTTGAAGAGCATAGTAAGAGGGTTGAATGAAAAAAGCCTAAATAATAATAATAAAAAAAACTGTCTAAACCCAAACCCAATGATATACAGATGTTTGCAGATACATAAAATGATGCTTTAAAACACATACGAAAACAGCTTTAAATTGAAAAATGTCCAGTTTGTGCAGGTATAATTATCCATTTAGCAGTCACTTTGATCCAAATTGTGCATCTGTCATTTTAAGCCATTAACACACACACTATGCTGATCGACACAGAACTTGTCTTTAACCATACAACATCTCACACGGTTAATATGTAGAAAAAGAACCTTGTAAAGAACTCTTAAACTTATTGAGCGTCTGAAGATCTGAAGATGCTACATAGATTTAACAAAATAGAAAAAAAACAAACAAACATCACAACACGCACTACTAATCCAAATTGTGTCCCCTTCCCCCAGCGGAAAGTTCATAATTGGCCTAGTCACTCATACTAAACTCGTCTAAGCTGCAGTTCCCAACAAGCCCTAAAAAGTAGGAAATGACTGCATAAATGGTCTGATCGAGCAACAACAGGAAACATACCCAGCATCTGGTGATATCAATGAGTCATAATAACTGGCTTTTGTTTATAATGTGCAGATCTACTTCACACAAAATTAATTAAATCCGGTTGCAGACCAACCATACAGTATGTGTGCACACTAAACTAGGCACTCTACAAATACCCTGTCACACGCATGCTACAGGTAATCCAGACCAAACGTACATACAGTTAATTACACATAAGTAAACATTAAAAGTTAGAGCTTCAGTAACCATGGTTGTGCCATGAAAGCAAAAACAAACAAAAAAGTTTGCATTTATTTACTAAGTATTCCTTAGGGTTATTAATCATTTTAGCACACGTTTGAAAGAGAAAATACCTTTATTTAAACAAACGTTATTCTATTAAAAGATAGCTTGTTTGGCAGAAACATTTAATTATAATATGTAAGCAATATCACAAGAAGTTGTACCGAATATCACAAGAAGTTGTACCGAATATCAGCTATGATGCAGCCAAAGATTTTTTTTTTTTTCCCCCACTTAAGGACATCAGCTAACCTCTGGGTTTCTGGGGTTGAATTCCAAATAGCGTAAACGGAAAGCTACCTTGATGAGTGGTTGGAGAGGGATTTGGGATTCAGTGTCACAGACAGGTCTAAGGCAATAAGCGGCTTAGAAGCAATTACTAAGGAGACAAAGTGTTGTTTAAGATGACAATGTTATTGTGTTTTCTTGTTGAAAGTGCTACTGTGACTAGTTTGAAATCTGATCTCCCCTCTTTCAAGTATTACGGACTGTAGCGACTTACTTTCACCCATGCTGGTAACTGAAAGTTAGTGTAATTAACTATTGTTAGAACTATGATGTGGTGATAAATATAGTTGAACATCCCGGTTCTGTTCTCCATCACTATTCACAGAATGCCTCTCATCCAATCAGGACAATGTGTTGTAGAATGTCTGTTATATACAATAAATTTGTTTAATTTTATACAGGGTGCCAATAATTTTAATTATTCAACTGATTATAGGCAGTGTGTAAATTCTGACATAGAATTGAAACAATTAGAAGAACCAAGCATTAGCACACAGAAGAAATATTACATTTCATATTTAAATAAATTGCATGAAACATTTAGATTTTTTTGCGAATGTAAGGTTAATTAATTGAAGTATTGTCTCTGCAACAGTTAAATGTTCAAATGCGCCATTTTACACACAAACAGTTTTTGTCTACATAAATCTAATCCTAGCTTTTTTTTTTTTTTTTCCTTAGTGGAGTCAGCAGTTTGAGAGATGATATATGAGACATGTATGCTCTGCTGAATAATTATGTTTATGGTGGGCTTTCTGAATTTCTCAGGCTGGAATCCAGCCGTGTGTTCAAACATTACGGTGCTGATGGACTTCCTTCATCAATCCTCAGGTAGACTGTTACCCCAGGTTAGGTTATGTGTATGCTTCAGAAACACTGCATTACGGGCCAAATGAATATTGCAACGATAGGCTCAGTTGCTTCTAAATATGAGGCGACACATTCCTGCTGACTTCTACTCCAAACACAGCGAGAGTGTATCCTGAAGCACTGCTCAGTTAGGTGCCATTACAAATAAACCAACTCCTTAATTACTGCTTTGCTTTCAGCTTTGTACTTCTCTTCTCAGGTTAAAACAATACACTGCGCTGAATTTGAACCCTACTAAATGTTTTCCATGAGGGATTTGAGTAGGACATGTTAAAAACACAGATGCTGCTCTAAAAGGTGTCGAAAGTGTCTGTGTGCATCTACGGCAGATTATTATATAGTTTATTAAAAAGGGACGTCTTTTCTACCGTAACTATGTATCTCGTACCCGGGAATGTGCATGTGGCGTATTTTATTTGGCTGTTGTAGTAAATCTGAGGTCCTTAAGCTCTGATTGTGTATCTCAAATTATAGTATATGGCCATCACACCCATATGTGCATTTTGAATATCCTATTGCATATTTAGTCCTCTGTTATAGTGTTCTCAAATCTTGTATTAGATTTTAGAGCCTGGCTGTGGTGATTTATTCATTAAGCCACAGGAACATTAATCAAGTCAGGGCCTAGTGGTCTGTGGTGCAGTCTGTGTTCCAGGGTCAGGTGGGCTTTGCAGGCCACATGAGTTCTTCATGGACTTATCTTCAAGCCATATCTTCATGGACCTTGCTCTGGGGACAGGTTCAGGCAATGTAGCTCCAACCAAGGAAAATGGTAATGCAACAGCACAGGACATCCCATAAAACTTTACGTTCCTCACTTGGTGAGAACTTGGGGAAGAACGACATATGATTGCCAATGGATGGGTGCCCACAAACTTTTTCAATATTGTTTACTGCTAGTAATATTCTAGTTGTTAGGTTGAAACTTCGAAGATGAATCGACAGATTAATACATGTTTATTCTTTCTGCAGGAAGTTTAAAACCAGTTTGTTATAAAGCAGTGATGCGGCGCAAACATTTCTGCAGCAGTCATTTAATTTTGTATTCCTGCACTAAAGTTATCCAAGATAACACTGGTAATAATACCAGTGACAATGAAAATTACAGTTTATTTCTGAGTGTCTACTGGAATGAACACTGGTAGAGCTTTTCCAAGAAATGTATTACAGATGCAGGCAATTTCATGAAAATAGCAATGTTAAATAAATATAGCTAAATAAAAATAAACAAATAAATAAATGTTTTTGCACCTCCATAACTGCTATGACTAGGGCATTTTTGTGCAGCTGATGGTTAAGGGTCTTGCTTAAGGACCCAACAGTCGTGGCGGCAACGTGGTGGTGCTGGGACGCTAACTTTCTAACCAGAAGCACCAATCTGCCGAGCCAACATATTTTTAAACACTGGACTTTACTTGTAAGTGATTCCGATATCCTTTCCTTCAATGAAGCAACTTTGCTTGACAGATGGACACAGGGAATGTTTATTATAGTTTATGGAGTTTCTGCCAGTCCCTTTCCAAAAGCTTTTCCATCAATGAAATGTTATACAAGTTGACTTTTCATGCTTCTAACTGCAATTTGATCACCTTGCTAACCACTCTTATTCTCAAGAGAGTCATTTCTAAAATCTCAAAGCCAACACTATAAAACAGTTTTATAGCAGAGAGTCTACAGTGCTAGAAAGTACCATTAAAAAAAGTTATACATTTCTAATTGATTTATTTTTCCATGATTTGCTATAAAACTAGTAATTGAATACTGTGTGAAACAATTTGTTAAATTCACTCATTTCTGCCTTCTGTCCAGTAGAATTGTTTCATTGTTTTGGCCAATATTTTGAAGATATTTGTGTGAATGTTTGTTAAAGCGCCGACAGATTGGTGTGTGAGAGTCTCGTCTATCCAGTGTGATCACGGAAGTGCATTACTTTGCTGTGGATAGAAGTTACTGCATTTGGCGGAGGTTTACTGTAAATGTTTCACGACTACAACAGAGTGCTCAAGAAGCAGGGAAAAGGTGCAACCACTACAAACTGTCAACATGTTGAATGGAGATACTTTTACAAAGTACATGTTAAATGGTAGTAGTTTAAAGGTCACCAAGACTGATGGTATTTTAGGTTCAGTTCTGTTCAGTTTAAAACCGTAAAAAATCATAATAAGCTATACTCAGATCACAGAAGATTAAATCTCCCTTTAAGCGTTGGATTTTTGTAATTTTTTTGCTCAACACTAGTGAAAGCCATTGACTTGTTTTAAAGGTACATTTATAACCAAAATGAGTTAATGTTTACATAACTGATTTTCAATAGACTGAAGTCTTAATTTCATTTATGCATACCTAGTAATTGCACTATCCTGCAAAGGGCTGTGCTGGGTCCAGAGTCTACCCTGAGAACATTGGGGCGTAAGGCAGGAATACTCCCTGAATGTGGCACCAATTTATTGCAGTCCACCATGCACACACATTCATTTTTTTTTGTTTTGATTTTGGGATGTCAGCGGAATCCCTCATGGGGACATGGGGAACTTATTAACCTCCCCACAGACAGTAAACAATCTCAAGATTGAACCAGGGACTGTGGAGCTGTGAGAAATGCTACAAAATAGGTGGCAACATCTTAAACATAGTTCTAATATGTTCATAAGTTCCCGTCAAGATAAATGATTTTTTTAAAAACACTTGAAGCCTGATGTGCCTTTTTAACTCCTCTTGAAAATGTGACTATGGGTCGTAACCTGCAAATAGTTCTAATAAACAAATTATTTCACATTTCTGCTTTCCATCGTGCCTGCAAAACTTTTTTTTTTTTTTTTTTTAAATCATACACATTTTTGCCCAGCATTTTATTATTTCTTTAATGGTTCTCACTATGGGCAGAATATAGATGTTGTACATCAGAATGTCAGCACATTAGACCTCATAAGCCAGGCACTAAGATACAAAACTCTCACCACACCATACACTCAAATCAAGCACGTTTGTCTGTGCATACCTTGCAGTATCGCAGTGATTCCATTAGTGTAAGAAAGCCAACAGTAGTCTGATCATGGATCCCATGAAGCTCTGTAAGCAAAGAAAGAAAACAAGAAAAGTCTAAAAACGCAGGAAGAAATTTAGTGATTTCTTAAAAGCGCGCGAGACTAAATCTTACATAATTCCAATGCAACACTACCACCTAGTGGAAAAATGCTAAAACATTAAGCAATGAAACGGATTTCAAAAAGAAAAAGACATTCTTACTCATTCCAGAGCATTCCCTATCCCCATCCCAAACGTTTGACACTGCATGTCCTGTCACCAGCAGATTAATCAGGCTTTGACTATAGAAAAGGAGACAGAGAAAAGAGGATCAACGCTTTATTCATCATAGCAGGCACCTAAAAAAAAAGGTTAAAAAATCTATTTAAAATTGGTTACTCTCTGATTAGTAGCAGAGAGAAAATTTACAACGTCTCTGCACTGCAGTATGAATGAAGAATGAGGAAGAACATACAGTCTGAATTGTACATGCACTCATCATGAATTGGACTTTCCATTGTTTTTTTGAACTGGTCTTTTTTTTTGGGGGGGGGGGGGGTGGAATGATTGTACAACAATACAAAAATTATAGTGAAGCACTCCTAATATTTGTCTGAATGTCTCTCAGGTTTTATATGAATCGGTTGCTTTTGGTAGCCATCGACAATCTTCCTGTTGTACATTTGACCACTCTTAGCTTATTAACAGAATTCAGTCACTCACTCACTTATCCTCTATAACGCTTTATCCTGTATTCAGGGTCACGGGGACCTGGAGCCTATCCCAGGAGGCTTAGGGCACGAGGCAGGGTACACCC
>JAOVVA010000027.1:12327419-12362146 GCA_028565275.1 Leiocassis micropogon | reverse complement strand
ATGATCAGATGGTTTTTTATTATGTTTATACACAAATATATACACAAATACACGTATATATTTGTGTATAAACATAATAAAAACCATCTGATCATATTAGGTCTTAGGTCTTAGGTATTATTATTATTATTATTAGGCAAATACAACATCAGACAATATAAACATATATAATATAAACTTTTTAACACTATTTATTTGGCAAAGATATAAAAAACAGCTTGTAGATCTATGTTTAGAAGCAATAACTTGAAGGAATCATTTCTTGTATGTCTTTTTCAGTCTCTCACATCATTGTGGAGGAAAACAGTCAGCAGCAGATTCTTTAAATTGCAAGGTAGTGCGTCTATGGATCAACCTTGTTTGTCCAGCACATCCCATGGATTGATCCGAATCAAATTGTAAGGCTCATTGAGCAATTGCTTTAAGTATTACAAATTGACCAAAATATCATGTGTGTACAGTGGCAATAATACAGATAGAAAAAATAAATAAATCTTTGCAAGGAAAATGGCCAGTGTCGGTGGACAAACCATTTTATACATCCACTTTGTGGCACAAGAACATTGCTTTTACCAAGTATGTATTAGTCATTACTTTTACAGGAACTCTGTCTATTACCTGTCATTTGGTTTAATTTAAGGGCCATTAGAAAAATCATGTCTAAAAAAAAAACCCCCCAAAAAACAAACAAAAACAAAAATAAAAAACACTGTTTAAATCGCAGCAATTATAGACAAGGTGGACCACTGTCCTTTGTTTACAGACTGGCTACCCAAAAACAACTTAGCGGCTAATTGTGAATCTTTTAACGAACTGAATTAGTTTTGGTGGAGAATTGAAAAACAGTGGAACCCTGTATTTTTTTTGTTTGAAAAAAAAAAAAAATTATTTAAGAAACCATACACATGGGTTGTGCAGTTTTTTATTTTTTTTTTATTTTGCTAAGACTGTTCATATACTATCCACAATTAATCATATAATATGTTTGTATTATTATACTTAAGAATAAGTATTTAAGAATTTAAATGGTTACTTCAATTCAGTGAGTTTAGTTCAAATGTATAGCTAAAACCCTATCCTATAAGTAATGTCACTTTTGAATTAATTAAACTTTTTGTCTCAGTAAATAATCGTAGTATTACAGTACACATTTGAATAATATCCCTAAAATGTAAATAGTTCATTAGATTTTGACTATAAAAAAATATGTACCAAAGCTCCTGTAAATTTAGAATCACTGCCTTACAAAATACATGTCGACAGAAAGAAATTGTGACAGTATGAAAAGAAAAAAGAATGACACTATAGAATTTACTGTTTGTAAAAACTTATTTTCTGCCACTCTTCACTGTTAGGACTCAATTCCCCCAAAGGCCATGCTTATATGAAAACAAATTATGCTTGTAAGAAGTGCAGGATTTTTCCCTTTGAGTCTTTCATTCAAAATCCGTCATAAATCTGTTTTATCTGAGCTGCCTTGTATTATCAATCTAAAACAAGTCCACATACTAGTACAAACAGTTTTGACACTAAAATGTAGATGAGAGTACTTTCCAGTATGTGAGATATTCATAATAAACCATGACACATCAAACATACAGTACATTGACAAAGACAAAAAAATAAAAAAAATAAAGTAAAACTAAAATATATATGTGCACACATTAAATAAATATATTCATTTAATATAAACTTGGAAAAAAATAAGAACAATATGCAGCTGAAATCTCAATACTGATCGGTCAGTAAGTATTTCTACAATAACAATTATTTTATATGGACTTATATGGCAAATGATTGTTGTTTATACAGTATGGTGGATGCACATGCATGTTGTATGTAAACAAAAGTAAACAAGGACGCATTAAACATACTAAAGTCTTTCACGTAAGATTGTAGAGTTTTTTATCTTTTCTTCTTCTTTTTTTAAAAATTTATTATCAGGACTTATGTGCTCCCTTGTGCATTTACAGTATTAATGCGCACAAGTCCCCCCCAAAAATGACAGATAAGCAGAACACACAACATTCCTTCTCCACAGCAGTGATGTCTAAGGACACAAAAAGGAGCCAAGAAATTACAACCTGATTACCACCCATACAGACAAAAGCACAGTATATTTCAGCAATAAAGGCAATTATCTGTTGTCTTTTTTCCTTTTTTATGTCAAAAATTTTGTGTCTCACGGGCAACGTCATGTCTCTGTCTGGGTACTATGTTTGAGGTAATGATGCCACTGCACTGATGAGCCTCTTAGCTTTGTTAGATCTACTGTTAGTGCCCACACTGACAGCAAAATTGGAGTCATTAGTACTGCCTGTGATGCAGGCCCATGGATTATCACACTCTATTTCTATTGAAAAATTACTCTTTGTCTATACCATGTCATGGCTACAGTATACTAACATCAACACTGTTGGCTTAAAGGTCCAGTCTGTGAAACAATGGTGCCATTCTGACATTTTTTAAAGGGTTATTACAATAATGACTGGCCTGCACATTCTGCCTAGAGTGAAAGTTGTGAAGATTTAATCTGTGTTGTTTACTGATGTTACTCTGTTTGTCATGGAAATGCTGGCATAGGTCAGGTTTGAGTAAATCCAGACACTTTTTGGAGTGATGTTGACTTGTTTTTCATAACTCTGATTGCTTATTGGAGCATCTGGTTGAGCTATTCTATTTGACCAATGAAAGCAGGATGGTACAGCACAGTAGAACTATGTTTAGTCCATTTTGCTTAACAAAGTTTTACAACTCTTTGGGATTGAATGGAGTTCCATTGTCACTGACAATGCACTCTGGAATTTCTGTGCAGGAAAATAAGCTTTGCAGAAGATCAATGGTTGTTTTAGTAGTTGCAGTTTTAGTATAGAAAACCACAAGCCATTCAGAGTGCGCATCCACCACAATGGGGTGTACAGTATGTTGTCAATAAATGGACTTGCATAATCCACATGTACATACTGCCATGCCTTTGTAGTCCACAATTCAGCTGCTGTTCAGTTTGAGCTTGTAGACTTTATACATAATAGGATTCTTAGCAGTCTCTTGTTTGATTTCACTGGTCACTGGTAATGGCTCCATCTGAGCCAAATGTAAAATGTCAACTTTTGTCTTTTGCTTAATGTCTGTTTGCACAAAATCTGACTGCATATAAATCTATGGTTAGTTAAGTTCATAACAGAGTTCAGAAATCTAAACTAGAGAACTGGATGCAGTGGATGGAAAAGGGCATAGTAAATACAACAGCTTTTTGCACTCGTGTATCATTTCTCTTGCATGCATATCACTTGTGCATATTTAATGTTTTGTATTGTAACCTCACGGTTTAGGAAAAGTATTGATTTGGAAGTGAGATGCAAGGTTATTAAAAACCATGAAATTGTAAATTGCAGGAAAGTGAATGAAATTACCTATGATTTAGGTGCGTTTCACCTACTGTACTTCAGTATCTCATATACAATTGCTTGGCTAAGTATCTACAGTGCTGTATTGCAACTATATTGTAATATGGTGTTTGCACACCATCTAAACTACATGCTTTTTTAGTTTGAGTTCTGCCTAGGACAGATCATAGAAAACTCACATTTTAATTGCATATTCACAGGCATTGGCTTAACCCTGTATACAGGATAAAGCGGTACATAATGAGTGAGTGAGTGAGAAAACATGTTTAAAAGATACATTTTGCAACAATGTAGTAGGGTCATTTATTCAACTTGTTGAGCCAGTGTAATGTAGTCAACAGTGTTCCAATGTAATTTTATCAAATTGCCTTGAACTTTCAAAAACAGCCTAATACCAACAACATCATCATGTCTGTGATGTTTGCCAAATTAACATTGCCAGAAAGTATTGACAAATAAAAAAAAATCTCCTGTTTTGGAATAAAGGCTATAGCTGCAATTGTGCAGCTACTATTGCTTGAACACCCTTTTGTAGACTGAAAATGGACAGAAATTTTTGGTGGTCCATAATCATAGAGATATGTTCTGTAGCTGTGATGAATTCAGACCTGCATCAGTTTTGTTGCTGCAGTATTAGAATTAGAATTTTGAAAGGAAAGAAAACATTTTATTATGTTTTGCTCTCAATCCACATTCTCTCAGTCTGTTCAGAACTTTCAAACCTCTTCAAATTTGCAATGCATACATCATCACTATTGCTCATAATAGTCTCTTATGAATGTCTTGTAAAATGAAAATTAAGACATTTTAATAGTCTTTAAAAAAATTCCCAACAGTGTTTGACTGATGGTACATACTAACCTAGTAACCCAGTGTAAGGATTTAACCAATGGTGAAAACTTAAACACTTTTGGAAGTCGCTCTGGATAAGAGCACCTGCCAAATGCCTAAATGCAAATGTAAATGTAAGAGATGGAACCAGGATGGGATATGGAAAGAAGACAAACCAGCAGATGCAAGTTCAAGTCCACACCATTATTCGCCTAAGAAACCTTACTGTAGGTCTTGACCTTCATGTGGATGTTACTTTAACACATACCACCTGCCTTAAATTGTTTCAGACCAAGCCCTTCATGGCAATGGCATTTTGGCAATGGCAAGATCACTTGCACTGGAATTTTTTTCAGGTATGGTCTGAGGAACATGACAAAGCATTCAAGGTGTTGACTTGGCAACCACATTTCCTGAATTTCAATTTGATTAAGCACTTGCTGGACAAATAATTCCAATCCATGGAGACCTCACTTTGCAGTTTACAGGACTAAAAGGATCTACTGCTAATGTCTTCGTTTCAAAGCACACCTTCAAAGGTCTTGCGGAGTCCATGGATTGATACATCAGAGCTGTTTTGGTGTCCAAGAGTGACCTACACAATAATGGGCACATGGTTTTAATGATATCTATTAGGGATGCACTAATACTTTTTGTCAAGTATTAGTGCAGGTATTATCATTTGGGTACTTGCCAATAACAAGTACCACCATTAGTACTTGGCGTTGTTCCAGAACACAAAATAAACATAATGTTGTAGAATAATCATTGTCTAACTCATTTCAACCAATGTACCGTACCTACTATTGCTTTACTAGAGTGGTAACTCCAAAACTTCATCTTGTAGAATGGCTCTCTTTGAAATAAAAGCCCCATCAATCCCCTGTCCATGTAAACTGATGAAATACATTGGTCTGACACTGCAAGTCTACATATTTGTGATGAATCTAAAGGCCAAAATGTCCTGCAAAAGGTTTTTAATGTCCTTTTTTACAAAGTCAAAGAAAGATAATATGCTAAACTGAATATGACTATGAACAGGTTGACAACAAAATGAGACTCCATTTTTGTAGAAATGAAAAAAAAATGTTTTATTTTTAAACAATTCTTCTAGCACATTGCAAATGCTGATTGAGAACATTTTGTGCATGTTTTCCTTCAGTCAAATGGCAAAATATTGTGTTAAACCTGTTTTTGGTAATATAAATGTGAATATTGCATGTTTTTTAAATGGCATCTCCCCCTTTCTTTCCAACAAGGGATAAATCAGCCTACAAACTTTTGCTTATTGTGATTGTGATTTTGTAGCAAGTCAAAAAGCAAGTAGTGGCCACAAATTAGATCAAGAAAAAAAGTGTTTCTTGAACACAAAAGCTTTTTGATTACAAGATTTTTTAAGTTTTTATGAGAAATATTATAATCAATATGAAAACTTCACATTACAGGATCATCAGCATCCTCCTCTACCAGTTTAAGTCAAGTCAAATTATTTTATTTGTATAGTATATATATATATACACCTATATATAAACTCATATATGTTCTATATAACATAAGAATATAGTACAATATAGTACAACAATTATTAGTAAACATCAACAACGAAATATGATGATATATAAGTTTTTAAAAATAAGAAGTTAATTTAAAAGAACAAAGTGGACTTTGGACTTAGACAACCTTAAAGTGAACCAAAAGAAACTGAGAAAAGATGGGCCTTCAGCTTTGATTTAAAACTGTCAATAGTAGAAGCGGACCTAATGTGATCTGGGAGGCTATTCCAAAGCCTGGGCTCAGCAATGGCAAAAGCCCTGTCACCTCTGATGTTTAAAAGAGTTTGTGGGACTAAAAGGAGCTGTTTAGATGTCAATCTGAGTGACCTTGGAGCAGCATTACGGATTTAGCAAGTCACTGATGTATTGAGGAGGTAGACCATGGAAAGCTTTATGGACAAAAAGTACAAATTTTACATTGCTCCTGTATTTAATTGGTAGAAAATGCAGCTGAGCCAAGTCAGGGGTGATGTCCTGCATTTTCTTTGTTTCAGTCAGGAGTCTGGCTTCTGCTTTCTGAACCACCTGAAATTTAGCTAGAGCAGAATGCTGCTCCCTGACGTATTAGAAGTGGGCAATCTGGGAAGTGATAAAAGCATGGACAGCAGTTTCCATGTCCTTTTCAGATGGGACAGGCTTTCGCTTTTCTATCGACCTGAGTTGATAAAACCTGCCTGCACTACACTACTGACTAGCTTATAAGAATTTAAGGAAGTACCTAGAAATACACCAAGAATTTAAATTTCATTGTGCACATATGAAGACGCGATTACTGTATGAATAATTGCACATATGAATATACAATTAGTTCAGTTTTGCTTTCATTTACTTGCAAAAAAGTTCCCTGCCATCCAGCAGTTGATATCATCAAGACAGTTTAATAGGCTATCTAGTGCACATGTTAGCAGGTGTAGCGGAAAGATAAAATTTTGTGTCATCTGCATAACAGTGATAAGGAAAGTTACTGTATATTTCTCAAAGATGGAGCTGGTGGCGAGGGCGGCATGTATATGCACAATGCATGTTTAAAACTGGGAGGGACCTTTCCATTTGATAGCGAGCTATTAATTATAACTAAAGCAATGGGGCATAATAAGTTAAAAACATCCTTAATAATGGACTAATGGATAATTTGTGGGATTCAAATGTGTGACCACCTCAGCAAGCTAAGAGAACAACACTAGATGGAATTGCTTAAGACAAGATAACAGGATGCCGTGTCTATGGGGGATGTGTGATAGAATTAAACTTAATTAAATGTAAAAGATTGAACTAATAGTGTTGAACAACACTTTGTCTGTGTGCATTTTTGTTGATTAAATCTGCATACTATGCAGCCTTAGCCATCTTATCAAATCTTTGCTACAGTTTGCTACAATCTCTGAGGATATATGAGACTTGAAGCTTGTCTTTTTCCATCTACGCTTTAGACTCCTACATTCACATCTACAGTAGCAGTGCACATCTAACAGTTTTTGATGTTAACTTTTTATGTCTATACGGACAAATTAAAGAATGTAACAAGCTCTTTAGGGTTTGAGCAGAACAGAAGGACATTTAGAAAATGAGGTAATTTGTGGATATGAAAGTGTTGGAAAAGTCTTGAACAAGTCACTCCCTTGTCTCAATTTATGGATCAGACAAAGGAGTGGGATTGCATAGGAGTAGAGAAGGGGAAAGACAGCATAGAGTGCAACCATAAAATGATCAAAGATATTGATATCAACAACTTCAAGGTTCGAGATAGAGAGATCTACAGTAATCTATGACCCTTCTGATGTGGTGGAGCCAATACTGATTGTATGAGATTAAAAGATTCAACAAGTAATAAAAACTCACTGACCCTGGGCTTTGAAGGACAGCATATATTAATATTTAAATCCCTTAAGATCAGCAGTTTATCAGATCTGAAGGCCATGAATGAAAGGAGATCAGAGAACTCATAAATGAAGTTATTATTAGTTTTAGGAGGCCTGTACATACACATAAGATAGAGATAGTAGCATTATTCCTTAAGAGTTGTATCTCATAGGAAGAGTAAGTGTCAATGGGTAAAGATCTGCATGAACAACAGTTTTTGTAACCTTTAAGTCCTTGGAGAGGTTAAGAAGCTGTCGTGAGGAGGACAGAGAGATCCCAAAATGAACCGAGATCACCAACATTTAGCCAAGTCTCAGTTAAAAATAGAAAGTCCAGCTGGCAAGACGATATAATGTCATTTAAAATGAAGAACTTGTTAGACAGCGACCGACCATTTATCAGGGCAAATCTAACTAGGGAGTCTGGTGTTGGGTCTGTGACCTTTACTGGCAACAAGATTTCATTGGGTTTTACTTGAATAAGGTTTACAGCAGGAACACCACCGTACAAAACCCCTGTTTTAACAGGAGGGAAACGGGGCGAAAATATGTAGCAATTTGTTGCATGTCAGAGATGTCCTCTGGTTTTGCACATAAGGGGATTGTAGACAAAGATGGGAGCTTTCTAAAATCAACACCGCCACATCTGTGCCAGAGAGTCGAGGATCGATTGAGGCGCCCTGAGCAGATTTTAGGGATAATGCTGCAAATTTCAGCCTGTCACATCTGTGTATATAACAAGGCTGGCAAGCAATTCCTAGGTTGACCCAGGGGCTTGTGATATAGATTTCATGTTTTACAAAATTTATAAAAAGTTTATAAAATATTATAGTAAGTGCATCATGGCTTCCAAATGCACATTACCAGTGCAATTGAAGGAAGAAAGTGAAAGAGGGAAGAAGGAGATATATTAACTTGGAAAAAAGAAAGGATACACAACAAACTAACTAAACTAACTACTACAATGCTTACACTAAATATGAGGGTAAGTCAAAAATTATCTGCACTCCAGTTATATTAAAACTTCTGTTGGCTACTTGCTGTTTAAGGCTACTGTCTCCCCAGTCACTGCTGTGCAGATGTTACATCAGTTCATTTGTAACTGCGGTGCGAACAAAAATGAATGCCCCACTTGTGACGAAAGAAGAGCAGCGTGCTGTGATAAATTTTTTGTGGTCTGATCCTGTACCTGGTGCTGTTACAACTCCTGAATGTGCCTAAACAGAAGCATTCGGATATCTGCCAACAAAATTTGGACCGATACTCTAAGGAAAGTGTCTTAAAGACAGTCATTACTAGTGACGAGATATGGATTCATCACTACGAGCCTGAGAGTGTGGGAGAGTATGGAACGGAAACATCCTCGATTCCTGGCAATTAAGAAAAAGTTCAAAAGTCAACCATCAGCTGGAAAATTGATGCTTAAAATTTTCTGGTATTCTCAAAGGCCAGGACTGAAACATTGTCAGGAAAAAGGTTCATTACAGTAAGATGCTTATTGAAGCGCTGAAGCCTGAACTTTGGATTAAATGCAGAGGATTACTATCCAAGGACGTTGTGACCTTGCATGATAATGCACGTCCGCACACAACTGTCCCCACTGTCGACACTTTGCACAAACTTTGTTTTGAGGTGTTAAAGCATCTTCCCTATAGTCCTGATTGCTTTGTCTGACTTTCACCTGTTTTGTCCCCTGAAAGCAGCCATATGAGTATGAAGATTCACTTCTGATGAAGACAGAGAATATAGTGGTGCATTATAGCTCAGCTCAGCCTAAAACATTTTTATATAAAAGAATGCAAAAGCTTGCAAAGTATAAAGAATGGCAAAGAGATTGTGTCAAAAAATGGTGTATTTGTCTTTTCTAAAATTTCAGTAAAATAAATTCTGCAGCCAGAATGCACATACATTTTTACTCATATTTGTACAGTAAATAGTCAATTATGCAATACATTTCCCCACTGTGGGACGAATAAAGGTATATCTTATTTTAAAAAATTATATAAATAGCTGATTTTTAGCATTGTAATGCTGTAGAATAACATGATATAATATCTGTTTTAACACAAATACTTCAAAACATATATACAGTATAACAATTTGGGGTTTGGTGTGTGCAGAATGTTTAGACGTGGATGAGATGCACATGCAGAAAATACAAGTTTTATTTTTTCTGAAATGAGGCCAGCATGTTTTTGCTCATGAAAAAGCATATTAAATTTTTTGTTTAAAGAACCATATTGTACACTGTGTGCCCCTGCTAGACAAAAGCTAAATCCCAGTAATGACAACCTATCATCATACCACAGTAATGTCTTCTATCACCTAAGAGACATTAGTATTAAGACCATATGTGTAGTCTCTCTCTCGCTCTCTGTCTGTTTGTGCAAAAATATGTGTTTATGCATTCTGGATCAGTGGCATTTACTCTCTATCCCAGTTTATATCGTCTGTAAATAAATGACTATAAAATGTAATTAAAAGAAAAATCTTGCAGAAGACATTTCCTTTACCTTGAATGACCATGACTGTTTAAGTAGATTCCTAAAATAAGAGAATAAGGACACAAAAAAACGATCGGTCAGCTGACTTGATTTTCTTCTCATACATTCCCGTAGCGTCACAGTGCATTTCCCCGTTGAAGCCCAGCGTCCATGCAAATCAGTTTCTATCTTTTATTTAAAGTTATTTTTCCAATGTTCCTTTTGATGTGCTATCTGTCACTGTTAAAATAAACCTACCATTAAAATGATACTGTTCTGAGACTTTTCATTTCTTTGTCATTGGACAAACTTACAAAATCAGCGAGGGGTCAAATAATTATTTCCTCCACTGTATATACAGTATATATATAATTCTATTGTTCTATTCTTCCCCCCACACACACACATTTTTTTTACTATGTAAACTATGTATATAGAGTTCATAACATTTTTCAGATAGACTGACCTCCATTTTTTGAAGGACTGATAGACTTTAGTCTTTTCTCTTTACCTACCTGAGTGTTTCTTGCCATAATATAGATTTGTACAGTAGTTATAGTAGCACAAATACTGTAGGTCTATTGACTGTGTACCCACACTTCTGCACCTCTGCACAAGACAACTGATGATCTAAAGCACATTACGAAGGCAAGAAATGTCACAAATCAACTTTTGACAATGTCTCTTCAAAAGTAGCTTTTTTGGATAGTTTAAAATCTTTGAAATATTCTGGTTTAACACTTTTTTGTTTACTGCATACTTTTATACTGTACATGTTCTTTGATGTCGTTAGTATTTATGTGATGTGAATGTGGGAAAAAATATTATTTAATTAATTAACATTTATTGAAAATAATGAAACTAAAGAAAAACTAATGAAGAAGGTGGGTCCAAACTGTTGACTGATATATCACACAGATCATACACCACACAACATTTATGTCTCATTTACACCTATATAGCACATTGTGAATGCTGGCTATAATAAAAATGTGTCAGAACACTCAGTGAATCACACTTTGCTCTGTATGGGGCTTAGCGCGAAATGAGCTCAAGGTTGTTGATACGGGCCCTAAATTCTCCAGATCTCAATCTGCTCGGGCATGGCCATGGCATGTGCACAACAACCAAGTCCATTCCAAGAAAGACCCACCTTGCAACTTATAGCACTTGAAGAATCTGCTGCTGTCCTCGAGTCATGCCTTGAGAAGGCAGAGCTGTTTTGGTGGCACAAGGTGGACCTGTGTATCTGTATATTATATTTGAATGAATTTATTGGGTTTCATTAAAATGGTTGCACTATTCAAATGATTTGTTCTGATGAGGTCGAGAGTCTCATCACCGTTCTGTGCTTGAAGTATTCTGTAAATGTCAATCGGTTTTATATGTACCTTCATTCATGAGAAATTTCATCACAATACCCATTTTGGCTTAAATGCTCCTTGTATATACAGTATATTTTATTTATTTATTTACAAACATTTCAGGGTGATAATTTGATTTGTAATCGGTACTATATAGTATATTTAAAGTAATTCTTTTGGCTGTTGAGTGCTGCAGTGCTTTAACTAAAACATGATACATCCACATATTTCTGCTTCTTCCTGCTGTGGCATCTGTAATATTAAAACATGACTGTGTGTGTGTGGGAAGGAGGATTTTGTGCTTTTTCTTAATGCTTTTAAGAAAATGCTCTTTCCCAAACACAACATTAGAAATTAGAAATGTTATGTAGTCTGGGTAAAAAAACACTACATGCTTACTTGAAACTTCACTCGTAACAATACATTGAAAACTTTTTCACTGATTTGATCCAGTAGCATTGCTGTTATTACGACACAATGAACACCATCTTGTTCTGTATACCATAATATAAACCCACATGGCTCTGATATAGGTTACTTTGTTACTGTAGTTTAATGAAAACAAAAACAAACAATATTCTTTGGTTTTAAACATAACATTCACAGAGTTTGCATGCTCACAACAGTATTAAAAATGAGTTTGTGTATGTATACAGAAATGTACTAAACGTAAGGCACAAATATACTGTACCAAAATAAATAATTAAAGCATTATTAGTAATGATATGCAAGAAGCAACGAGTTAAGAACATGTTAGGGAATTTACTAAGGATAAAGAAATAATCTTCAGCTTGTCTCTTTGGGGAAGACCATTTTCTTTTATTTTCTTCATATTTTTATTCATTACACTTGGGGCCTGCTCACTTCTATGATATTAATAAAAAACATTTCTGATAGATTTAATATAATAAAAAATAATTAATAATGTTTTTTAAAAAATTAATTAAGCTGTAATCTTAAACTTTATGAAACAAGGAAAAATCCTACCACAGTACATCGGTACAATCAGAAATGGTTTCCAGTCTATAACATTATTAAAATCCTTCTAAAGAATGTTTTTTTCCCCCCTGAGACTGCAGTTTAATTGACTTAAAAGCTACATCGTTGAAGTAAATTGAATAGTTACATTGAATAAGTAAGTGTGTACTTCATAATGTGTCTTGGTTAATACAGGGTCCTAATATAAGTGTGGAATGTTTTGTTAAATTTTCATTTAGGAAGACTTTCCTGGATTTAGCAATGCACATAATGTGGACAGATCTTTTCACAGCAGTGTGAAAGAAGAAAGCCTCTTTGAAGATAGGAAGCAAACTTCAAGACACACAAAAATGGAAGTGGCTTTCTACAGCTGGATCAATAACACCTTAGGAGGAGAAGCCGCTGGGAGAGGTTTGTGGAAAAATAGCTCAGGATCGTTGGGAATTGAGAAAAAAAAAAAGTATACTACAAAGAACGAATATTTACTGAACAACAAACTGAACTTTGGGAAGTTGGATTTGAAGAGCCACCAAATCCAGATTGTTTATGCATGCACGTTGTTTTTCGTTGAACTATTTCCATTAGAGGTCCCAGGTCTGCATATTTGATTTGGCACAGGTTTTACAGCACTAGCCTTTTCTGATCCCTATTTTATTCATTTATTTATCCATTTATCCTTGAATGACACTGAGAGTGGTTATCAAACCTTCAGTGTTCTGCTCGCAGGGAGAAATTCTCAATGTATTAACAGGGTACTGATCTTATATGTATCATTATATGAAATACGATAACAAAGTGCTGTTGAATGCTCAGATCTCACTGGCCAGAAGTATGACTCCAAGGTTTACATTGTTATTTCTATAGTAACAGTTAATACAAAGTATTGTAATGTAAAGGCTCTACATAAAGTATGTTTGTTGTGAGTTGGTTTTTATTTATTATTTTTAGAAGGAGTGTTTAGTGTTAGTACTTTGCAATATATAGAGATATAGATTTAGCTTTCTGCACAGGATAATCTTCAAGACAAGGAGTTCCAGTTTCTCAACAATTTGCCTAGTATTTCCCTTTAATAAACAGATTCTGGTGAGTATGAAATAAGAACGTAAATAATAGCAAGAGAACTTAACTGTAATCTAATAAAAAGTACATCATATTGCAGTATTATAAGAGGCGTAAAGCTGTTATGAACTTCTAATCTTCTAATCTAATGTCTTTTAATTCTACTATGCACCAGACTGAATCATACCAGTCTATTGTTGATTATTTCTCTTAACATCACACCCTGTCATGTTTTATTCCTGTGTATTGTTACTTATACAGTACCGGTCAAAAGTTTGGACACGAGTTTGGAAACATTTTTCTTCATTTTAGAGTGATACTGGATATGTTAAAACTATGGAGAAAAAAAACAGATATAAAATTAGGTAATTAAGTAACAACAACAGTTTGTTATTATCTTAAGATATGAAGGTCAGCTGTTCTGGAATAGTTCTTCCAAGAACCATCAAGCACTATGGTGAAACTGGCTCTCATGAAGACCATTCCAGGATAGCAAGACAAACACATACCTCTGTTGCAGAGGAGAAGTTAATTCAGAGTTACCAGCAACAAAAAAACACTAATTAACAAAAAAGCACCTTATAGATTAGAGCCATTAAGAAGACTTTACAAAGTGTACACTGTTCGTAGCAGACACATCTCAAGATCAACTGTTCAGATTATTGCATATTTTTCATGTCTTTAGCATTGTTTTACAGTCAAGAAATAAATAAAAATCAGGAAAGACCATGGAATTAAAAGTTGTGTCCAAACTTTTGACTGGTAGTGTATTTTAAACCTAGATTATAGTTCTAAATTATACAAGCAAAGCAACAACCTGCTAAAAAAAGATGTAGGCTGTTGTTATATTTTTTTGCTTACTTCTATTCTATAGATGAATAAATTGTGCGTCTCTACTTTACCCTTATACTTGAACAAGTAAGAACATATTAAACACTATTGTATCAGAATGGTTTATATTTTGTGTGAACTTTGACAATGGAGGAATACCAATGCGATGTAAGTATATTGTAACATATGCAATGAAGTATAATATAGTGAAACATTGTTTATAAAATAAGTGGTTGACTGCTCCTTGCATCTTTGTACATCCCAGCATTACCTGGTCTCTCCCACCCCTGGCGTATGCGAGTGATAGTACGGTCTATGCACGGCATAATTAAGACTGTTTTTAAAACCAAAACAAAGCAGGGAACCACCAGAGCCAGCATGTAGCTTGATGGCATCCACCATTTGTAGGCTGACGCGTGCAGGAACTTGTCCCATCCATACAGGAAGCCATGAGCAGTGCACAGCAGCAGCGTCAAATAGCCTAGTTTAGACTGAAAAGAAAAAAAGGAAAAGTCAGCAAATATTAGCATACAAACACTTTTTTATTTATCAGTATGAGAATAGTTATCGATATTGGACAGAGACTTTCAAACGATACTAGGCTATTTAAAATGACTTTGTTTTTGTCATTTATTCATTATTTGATAAAATAGTGATTATTTGGAAAAGTTCTAAAATTTTCAGAAAATTTAATATCATCTGCATGACATCAAATATGGTTGATCTATAATTTTAGTCTATAAATCTTTAAATGAAAAGCATAATGTAAAGCATAAACAACGTACAGTAGGAAATTTTAACTCCACATCCAGTAAAAGGCACAGAAAATACTACCCTTAACTTATAATTTGGAACTGTTAGCATAGGGTAGTTTACCTCCATTTACAGCTCAGATAATATGAAATCAACATGGCTGTATGTAAACAATGCATCATCCCTTCACTTCCTTTGTATGTTTAGATCAGTATTAACTTTAGATCAATTAATATTCAGACACAGTACTTTGGTAAGTCTATAACATCATATACAGTTAAACCTTGGATTGCGAGCATACTTTGTTCTGGAAGCGTGCTTGTATACTAAAGCACTCAAATATCAAAGCAAATTTCCCCCATAAGGAATAATGGAAACTCAGATGATTCATTCCACAACCCAAAAACATTCATATAAAAATTATTAATACAAAACGTAAAAGTAAAAATGAAACAACTTAACCTGCACTTTACCTTTGAAAAGAGTGTGTGTGTGTGTGAGGTTTTGACAAAAGGACAAGGAGAAGTGAGGGGGCTACTATGTAGAACGACTCCCTCCCTCCCTCCTCTTGTCTTACACAGCACCCTCCCTCCTCTCAAATAAGATAGAGGGGGCTACTGTGTTGGACGACTTTCACTCACATGCACGCACACACACTCACTAATGGAAACACTGCTCTGTCAAGAAACTTCTTTAACAAGGAACCTCTTTAATGCACGAACACACGTGATCACAATGTTATTATACGAGTGACGCACGTGCACTGAGACCCTTACTGAGCATGGAAGACGATTACCCACAATCCCGTATCAGACTAGAAAAAAGAACCATTGGCTCAGTTGTGATCATGTGATGCTTGGCAGATAAAGCAATCCAAGGTTCCACTGTAACTAACAATAGCTAGCTTGATCCTTCAGCACTTCAAACTTCAGCACTGTACTATAATTTCTCTATAGTATAAATGTATACATACTGTAGGCATTCAATCCTGTAATTGTAACAGTGCAGTTAAATGAGCATTTTGGGAGTTTTTTTCTTACCTGTATAAAGCGGAATTCTCTCCAGTTGAGAGAGTTGCTGACAGACGGGAGTGATGTGATTCCTAGTAAAACAAACAGCACAAATCCCAGCATTCCCATGGACAAGTAGGCATCAGAGCGCCAGGCCAATATATCACTGAACTCGTATGTTTTATTCTCTTTAACCTATAACACAAACATTTATCAAATTAATCTTTGTGAAATGTTATACATTAGAGATGAAATATGAAATTTGTTAAAATATGTATTAAAAAATGGCATACTATTGGGTGATTTATACTGTATATATAAAATGTAATGTATATGGGTGATTCCATTTTCAGGATGCTAACAAACAAAAATATATGCAAATTGTTTATGTAAATAATCAAAACTCTGTAGGATAGGAAAAATTCTGCTTTATAAAAACTATAAGGTTTTGAAGTATATAGATTTTTATGACTATTTTCTACTGATCTTTTCCATGGTGTAAGGTGCTGTGTTTAGGACACATTCTCGCTCGGAATGCCTGGGTTCGAATCCCACTTCTGACAGAATACATGTTTTGGGTCAGTGGCGGCTCAATCAGTTAAGGCTTTGGGTTTTTGGGCTACTAATCCGATAGGCGAGGGTTCAAGCTCAGCAACGCCAGACTCCCACTGTTGAGCCCTTGAGCAAGGCCCTTAACCCTATCTGCTCCTACTGTATGTCTATGGGATATGCGGAAAAATCATTTCACTATGATGTAAAATTTATGTGCCAAAACATGTAATTATCTTTTTTTTTTATTTTTACATGCATAATTGTAAATGAATAATCAGTGGAACACAAAGGGCACCCTGACTGAGAAATCACTCATATTCAGGCAAATACTTTTGACCTGTTGTACAATTTGATCTTTGAGAAATCATTTAAAAAAATAGAAATTTAACTTTACATTGTCTATTTTTGCACCAACAACCATGAGTTCCTATTGCTATTGTTTTTGTGTACTATATACAGTATATATAGAATATCATATTTAATTTATGCTCATACAGTCTTACCAGTGAAATATACAAGTTGGCCCTTTTATAGAAAACGTAGTATCTGATGGGGATCACCAATGTGTACAGCACGTGCAGGAAAGCAAAAGCCAGTGCCAGTAATCCCAGCTGCTTCCTGCACAACATCCAACGGTCCAGCCAGTCGGGAAAGCGGCGATATTTGGTGCCATTGTAAAGCTGCAAGAAAGCAGCAATGATACCAGGTAAATAGCACAGGGCCAGCATCACCAACGCGACCATAGGAAACACCTTATTAGCAAGAGAGATCATGATGCGAAAGGAAATGTCTTTGTTGTCAACAACCCGTGCATAGACAACATCCCGAATGAGAACATAGAGGAAGAACACACCAAGGAGTCCAGCACTAATACGTAATGGAAGCCTCCAAAGCGGAAAGAGTTGATGCGGGAGATCTTCCAGTTCAGACGCCACTCTCAGGGAGCCTCGGTCAACTGCAGTAAGACCCAAACTGTGGGATATGTCCGTTACTGCCTGCTTGGCATCTGCATTGTTTCCACAAATCAATACCTAAAAAGATATTAGGTTACTTTCTTATTTATTCAATCAAACCAACAAACAAACAATCTACTAAGCATGCACAATAAGCATATGACTAAATATCAGTACCTTTATTGGGACTGAGCAGATAATCTTTTACCCGGCTTCAAATTTAGACACAAATAAATAGAAGTTGTTTTAAATGTTAATTGTCAGAGTGATTGTTACTGTACGTGTACAGTCACATGCGTGCAATCGCATCACCATTTTCAAGTTTGTTACATAATTTGTGTAGCTATTCAAATCTGCCAACTCTCATGCACTGAGTGTGAGACTCACGCAATCACTCATCTTCACACGATCTCACACCACACTTCCAATTTCTCACGCTTTCATATTCATAACAATTGTTTCTTGAAGATGCAAACAAAATCACTTAAGCTCCAGCCTCTTTCTGACAGGTCGGCTATAAACGGAACGACGCCCTGCCAAATTTTTCTCTCCATGTGAAGAGAAATCAAATGGATAATAATTGGATCAGTCATAATAGCGCTGAACAGATCAACAATATAATAAAATAAATCAATATTCAAATGCATTTACAGACTGCAGCAAAAAGTTACACACCAGCTGGAGCTTTAAAGAGTGTGTCAGGGCAGTGACATAGTATTATCCAAAGAGGGACATAAATGTGATAATTTACAGTGATATATTCAAATATTTGCATAAAAAGGGTTTAAACATGTAGCATTTTTTAATTCATAATAACAATTAAAGACTAATAAACTTGATTAAGTTTTTTATCTAATTTATCTAATTAGATAAATATCTAATTAATTTATTATTATTATTATTGATTAATATAATAATAATAATAATAATAATAATAATAATAATAATAATAATAATAATAATAGTAATGTAGTGTTCATTATTATTATTATTATTATTATTATTATTATTATTATTATTATTATTATTATTGTTACGTATTATTATTAGTGATACATTGTTTTGTGGACCTTGACACAAGTATTAGAATTTTCTCTGTCCTGTGTGTAAATAATTTCACAGCCATCAGGGGTGTCATAGTGGTTTAAAAAGGACTAACTACTTGGGGCCGCATGATGGGGGGGCTCTTGTAATTCTGTAAAGAAATATGAGAAATATGGATCAAGAACGGATCAATAACTACATACTGTATGCATAGGGCCCAGAGTTCTGTGCTACACCCCTGCTGCCCTATATGGAGCTGCTGGAGAGCATGTAGGCAAGTAAAGTAACCCCCACCCCCCCCCGCCCCCCCTCCCCCCCCCACCAGCCCCCTTTCACACACACACACACACACACACACACACACAAACACACTCTCTTTTCAGTACTGTGGTATAACTACAAATTTTTTAGGCCGTACCAGCCTACTTTCACACTTGCTCTTATATCAATATTGCTCATTTTAAGAGATAGTGGAATAACTGGAATAAATACAGTCAAATGCATCTGTTGTTATACTTTACATCTGCAATGCTAAAATATGCAGAACCCGAGCCAGGCAGGGTAAGGTGTATGAGGAGTGTAAGACAAAAAGGCTGGGCATGTGCGACAGCTGCATCATGTGTAGAACCAATGCCCTTATTTTCAGAATCTTACTCCAAGGTTTTCTGAAAAATTGGCAGCTTCAGTATGAGAAATTAAAGTTCTGTTGTTCAGTTGTCATTGCCTAGCAAGTCTTATGTTGAGAACAATTATGACCTTGAGTGAAGTAGCTGAGGATGATTTGTTAACGCCATTCATAGACCATGCTTACATTGCTGTCATTCCAGACCCAAATGAAAGAAGAAAAAAAAAAAGAGCAGAAAATTCTTTAACATGCTTGGAAAAGCCAAGCAGCTGGTTTCTTTATAAAACTCTTCCACTAATTAAAAAGTCTTAAAAAGTTTTACAAGAAGTATTTGCGTCATTTAGTTTTTTACTGAATCATCCTGTTCATTAGAATGGTAGCAACCACCCCATGAGTACATTTTGAGCTAGGTTTTGGATATGTACTCATCTTCACTGATCTTCACAGGGACATGCTCATACTGATAACACATTGTGGTCACAGACTCACAGAGCAAGGTCCCTATTGCTTGCTTGGATTCAGACTCTGTGAACCTGATCCTGCAAAATCCTCTGGTGACCAGCATGATTTTTTTTTTTTTTTGCTGTGACCTTGTTTTTCTGATAATAAGCGTAAGAGTAAGCGTGCTCTATCCCTTTGTGATCTCCGTGCTTTGATTCTGTGTTCGCATTGTATTGGTGAGATCGATGTGGATGCATGAAACTTTCTTACAACTGAAAAACAAGTTGCATTTCACATTTTCTTTAAACTGAACTATTTGGATACAATAGTGCTAAAGGTATGACAGATGAAGACAGAAGATATACTGGATACGGACATTTCACAACATCCACAAACATACCAAGAGGATGTTCTGTTTGGGGGTCATATTTGGGTAAGTGTTTGCAAATTTTCATAAATTATTGCACAAGGCTGTTTTGTAGATCACTGGTTACTTTGCACTTTGCTCCGCGAATGGTTGACACATTAATTGCAGATTGGCGTTTCAGTCTTTTTATTTGCTTAGCATTTTGCATTCTCTGATTGTTAAAACACATACAGTAAATAATTGGATACTTAAGACAACACTTTACGTTCAATGTCTCTTGTAAATTGTTAGGAAATTAGCAATCAGATTTCAACATAGTGTCATTTATGAGGCAGTGCAGTGGCGTCTGCCCGCATCAATGATTATTAAGCAGTCAATAACAAATCCGTCATGCAACAGTACAGATCTGCTGTTTTTGTTTTTTTTTGCTTTTTAGGAAGGAGTGGCCCTGAATTAATGTTGCCACAAAGTCATTAAGTTTCTCAAAATCTATTTCATTGCCAGGAAATACTTAACTCATAAGTGAGACAGTGAAATCAATTAAATTAGACAACTGTGTCTACAGCAACAAAAGCATAGAGAAGATTGATAATACTACACTTTGCTCTAATCTTGGAATGAACATACTGAATTAACTGGCTCATATCACTTCAAGCGAATTCTCAGAGTGAATAGCCTTTTTACTCTTTCCTGCCAAATAATTAACTGATTGTCACGTATCAATGAAATTCTCACTACATATTAAACTATAGGATCAAGTTACATAACCACTGGCAATAAGATACTTATTTTATTTAATCTTTAACTAATTATCTTTTTCTATTTCTCTTCTTTTGTTTTGTTTTATTTTTATTTTATTTTGTTATTTAAATTATAACCCTTAACTATTAACTAGGCACCTCAACAAAGACAATCCATTTTCCTTCTGATAGTCACACAGAATTAAATTCGCAAAAAGCATGCAGCTTAATAAAGACACTCTTTATCTGGTATATTTTGATGTTTTAGATTCACTGTTGTGTTTTTAGCTTAATAGTTGCAGTTCCTGAATTGGACACATGGGCTACTTTGTGTCACCCATGTGAGTGCTGTTGTGTCGCATGTATCCACAGAGGGAAAATTATTATTAATGCTAAGTAAAATTAAAATAAAATCAATATAAGTAACATATTTATTATTGCTGCGTTTCCAGCACGGATCCGTGCTATTCGGGTTCTAAGGGTTAAGAATAATTTAGTCTAATATAAAATTTCTCCACACTTATTACACTTTAGAATATCCTCAGTTAAGGAACTGATCCAGTATTGAATCCTAAATAGCATCAAATGGAACGCTTGTGCACTATGTAGGGTGTAGGATGCCTTGTTCCACACACCAAGTTGGACCCTTATTCTGGGCGTAGAGAGGGATTTGGGAATCAGCCAAGTGAACAAAGTGGTAAGGTGAGTCATGAAGCTGAAGCGCGTTGGCAGAATCTCATGCTCACATAATGAAAGATCGAAACACAGCATGGATGGTTCATTACTAAGCAGACAGACAAGTCTTGTCTTAGATGACATAATGTTATCAGATGTGTTTTCTTGCTGAAAATGTTACCGTGCCGAGTTTTGAATGTGGGTGGGCTGAAGCACCCAACCCCCATAGCTTGCGTTATGCTCATATAACACGGCTCATGTGTATTTTTCCTTACGTATTGTTTTTATTACTTTACTCATCATAGGTTTAGCAAGACTTTAAGTACTAAGTATTGTAGCTACTGGCATAAGTTAGCCAATTTAGCTTGAATTTTGAGCTAACAGGGTGTAATATGCTAAGATTAGACTGCTAATATGTTAAGCACTCGGGGTTTTGCATATTACTTGTAACTGTAACTAATTAAAATGAAAAATGTGCCTTTCTTAAATGTAGTGGTATAAAAGGAAGAGAATGTTGCTGAAAGTAATTATTTACTAACAATCTACAGGAAACCCTCAAAAATGTGCATGGAACTAGTACATTTTAATAAATAAATAAAATCAAATAAAAAAATCAAATAAAATAAATATTGGTCTACTCTTTATTTGTGGAAGAAGAAGTGAAGCTTAGGGCAATAATATGTGTGAAATATTGCATTAAATCCAACTCTCTCACTCACTTAGTCTCTATATTGCTTATTCTGTACAGGGTTGCAGGAGGCCTGGAGCCAATCCCAGAACTCCATTCGTACAAACACCATCCACGAGGCCAGAGTGCTAACCACCATGCCACTGTATCGCTACAATACATATTATAAATACATGCTTTTGTGTGTGTATTATTGTGCATATATTCAGTATCTTGCATGCAACTTACCTGTCTGTTGGCATCCAGCCCTCCTGATTGCAGTGCCCAGGCTGAGATGGTATTGAAGGCTTTGACAACATGTGCCTTAGGAACCAGCATGCTAAGATACTCAGCATTTGATTCTGTATACTGATGCTTCTTCAGATTATTACTGACGTCCACCAGGACCTTTCCTTCAAGAACTGGGCTCAGACATGACAGCAGCTCGTAATTGTCTCGATGAATAGCCACAAATATCACCCTTGCTCTTTGAGATGCCTCCTCTTGTGACATTACCTTGGCCCCCTTGGGCACCAGAGCAGAATTTTGTGGATTTCGAGATCCGTAGACAACTTCGTATCCTGCTTGAAGCAAGCGAAGCCCCAAAGATCGCCCAAAGTCTCCCGTGCCAAGGATACATACCATGCCTTGTTTGTTGTTTAGTTCGGTCATGTTTATGGCATCTGACTTCATGTCTACTCAAAAACACATGGTGTAGATTAGATAAGTTTGTACGTTGGGCCAAACAGCAAAAACACATCAACAAAGCCAAAACAACCCTCACAGCAAATCAGGTGTAATTGCTGAAAAGCATGTGTCAGTTTCATAAATCATAAAGATCTGATGGATGTTTACAGAAAACTGGAAAAAATAATGTAAAAGCAAATGAACCTAGATGAATCTACGGATGCTTTTATTTATATTATGCTTAATATTCATCCACTAAGTTCAATAACCCACTGCTGTAAGTTCTGTAACCCGCTGCTTTAAATCGCCTGCCAAACGAATAAATATCAATGTCCAATCAGCAAGTATGTGGTTTTTAATAATGATTTATTAACGATAATTAATGTGGTCATGTTTTTAACATTGCTGTTTTGTTTTTAGTTTGTACATTTCTTTTGCTCTAATAACCACCAAATTATTAATTATACACATCAGAAACCTGTAATCTTAGAATCACAATCTTTAGAATTCTTTGACAAAAGTGTAATTTTAATGTCATTTTAAAAATTGAATACATTCACCACTAGTTAAAACCACACTTGGTGAGATTGTATTACTTACTTGTACTTGGTGCCCAATAACTTCCAGGTGCCTTGTCCTGTCCTGTCTTGCTCTGCTCTGTTTCTGAGAACTTCCTTTACAATCTCCCAAACTCTTTCAGTTTTCACCTTACAAATCTCCGAGCACTATTTTGTCTTCTTGTTGCATAACCTCAAAGTCACAGGTATTTTTACTAAACTCCTCAGCCAGTACAGTGTGATTCACTCTTCTTTATGCACCGATTACCTGTAAATGCACAAAACAGGTTTGTTCTCCCATTACAAGCTGTAGAAATGACTAAAGATTGCTTCATTCGCATATGTGTGTATGTGTGTGTGAAGGTCTGCATGTACTGTATGTGTCACAGTGTGTGTGGTTGTGGGTATTTGTTTTTGTTTCTTGGTACCGCCTACAGTTTGAGAGGGTGGAGCAGAGCACAGGGTTGAGACATGTGGCTACTGGGAAACTCCAGATCAACAGAAAATACAGGGCTAATTCTTTGATTTCCCCTTTATCCCTCTCTTGCTTTATTTTTCTTAGGCCAAACCTGTACTGGAAGTCATTTTATGCAACAGTGGAATATCTGCAGCACCGATGCCCGCCAAAAGTTACAACACACTGGAAAAAGTTTTTTTTTTCTTTTCCTTTTTTCCTTTTTTCCTTTTTTTGTGGCACTGGGTACTTTGGCAATATTTCTGTGATCTCATATGGTTATAATAAAGTTCAGAAAACTTAAATGAAGTATTGGACATAGTGGTGAACATAGCTTTTTACTACAGTGTTTGCATCTCATGTACCTTTTACATAAGCATTGCATATCTCTTTGTCTCATATCTCTTTGTGTTGTAGCATTATTAGTATCTCTTTTTATTTATATTTTTTAAATATTAGTCATTAAGTGCAACATAGATCCCAAATGCAGCAAAACCTGTGCTATATATATATATATATATATATATACCTGTATATATATTTATATGGTTATAAACAACCATCAACAGCCAGAATTATTGAAAGTCCAACAGCATTTGTCAATCATTTTTTGCAGTCAAACTCACACTCACACACATTAACATTGATTATCAATTATATATCAGTAAATTGGTGACAGAATCATGGGCACCCAAAAATATTTTGCAGATTGCTTTTAATCCCTAGACACTATTTACTAGCCTAGCTATTTACTATACACACTAGTTCCAAATGGTGTGTATACACTGATCAGCCATAACATTATATTATACACTGATTGGAGTACCCATCATTGATGGAAAAAGATTTTTTGGAAATAGTTAAATAATTAAATGTTAAAATAAGCTGAACACCTTACATGTAATCAGTGATATTATTATTTAGGTTGAAGCCCATGCAACAAAGATTTACCCCTTAATTTAAAAAAAAATTTTTTTTTTGGTGTAACAACATTATATGGTATTGGTTTCCACTGGATTGGTGGCTGAATATAAGAAAAACAAAATGTACCTAGTTCATGGCAAGTTTTTGAATCTACAGTACTGTTATTTTATCTTATTACAATTAATGGAAAAGAGAAAACATAGAAGAGTTTATGTTTACGCCGTAAGTTGTACATCTTTTGTTGTCAGACTAATGCGCTCCCCGTTTGGTAATCAGGAGGGAATCACAGATGAGATATCAAGAAAGTAGGTTGCATAATGGGTAAAAGTAAAAAAAAAAACAAAAAAAAACTCCAGCACATTAAAAATCACTTATACCGCTCAGTTCTGTTATTTTAGCAGTGAAAATATTTTAACTAATCCCAGTAAAAATATTCAGCTTAGCTTTCCTAATTAATATTGATTGGTGCAGGTGTTTGTTTACATTAAGCATATATTAGTTTATTAGTGGTTTATTTTAAAGTACATTACTAAATTCAGGCAGATATCTATGTAAGTAGTGCAAAGGTTTTATTAAATCCTGTCCAGCCAGTTTTGCATGATGCTGTGACATAATCGGGCACATAATTGCTCATTACTTCATTTCTGCTACACCTTTTGATTTCATTTGGCTGGACAGATGTACAGCCAAATGAAGACATGCAGCCATATCGACAAACAGACAGAATTTTTTCTGAGATTGGTTTTAGGTCCTCCAATGTATGAAACAAAGATATTATTGAAAGAGTTATGACCAATATGTACACAAAACCTTTCTTTTTCTTAATTATGTAGATTAACATTAACCTGGCTCCACAGGACCTCTGGGTGTGTGCTCTGGCTCACTGGACGTTAGCAGTGGATCCTTTGGGTGCTGTGGGTTGCATGGCGGGGCCTTCGTAGATCTCCGTAGCATCATCTTTTTTGTCCGGCACATCCCATGAATGCTCAATCAGATTAAGATCTGGGGAATTTTGAGGACAGGTCGGTCGTTTTAGGCTCTTTGCCTGCTGGTCCCCGTGCAGGGCATGCTGTGGTGCACTGGGTATTCTAGTGCCTTTATGTCATGGCCAACATGGATTTTTTTGTGATTCACCCTGTATTGGCTTTTCAGTGGGATCAAACCGGATGTGCTGTTTTTTGGTGGGCATTAGTGAGCCTTGGTTGCCATGATCTTGTCACCAGTGTACTTGTATATATTTCATAATCTGTTTTATGTTATGTTACTGTATGTATATGTTAATTGGTGTTAATGTTATGGGTGATCTGAGTATGTATATATGGGTGATATGAGTGTATATATATATATATATATATATATATAAATATTTTATTTTTTTTTGTTTGTTTGTGTTTGTGTTTTAATTTAGATGAGTATGGATTACAGTTCATTAAAATAAAAATAATCAGTAACTTAGTAACTTAATATATTAGAATATTTCATTTTAAGTTTGAGTAAATTACTTTTTTATACAGTATAAATATTGTGTATGTCTTAGTCTATTTTAGTACACACATAGGGAAGACTGCTGACTTGACAGTTTTCCAGAAGATGAACATCAACAGGCTCCACAAGCACGGTAAACCACAGAAGGTCTTTGCTGAAAGAGCTGGTTGTTCACAGAGTGCTGTATCAAAACATATTCATAGAAGTGCTGATGGAAAGTTCTCAGACCTTTTCCAGTTTTCCACATTTTGTTATGGTTTACTTAAAAATTGACTCCTTTTCCCCTCTCATCATTCTCCACACTCCACGATGCCAAAGTAAAAAACAGGTGTTCCGAGTGTTTTGTTAATTCATTTAAAAATAAAATAAAATAAAATAAAATAATAATAATAATAATAATAATAATAATAATAATAATCAGCTTAGCTGAATATTATAATAAAGTTATAATAAATAAATAATAAAATTCAGCTTAGCTGAATATAATAATAAAGACTGAAATATATCATTTACATAGTTAATATGTAGTATTTGATCCAAGCACTTTTGCCATAAATGACAATGTCAAGTCTTCTTGTGCATAATGCTACAATATTATACACCATTTTTAGAAAGTTTCTTCCATTCCTTTACATTCTTCCATTCTCAGTGCACAGCCATTTTCAGGTCTCACCAGAGATGCTGTATTGTGTTCAGGACCGAACTCTGGCTGGCCCACTCCAGGACATTGACATATTTGTTTTGAAGCCACTCTTGTGTCTTCCTGGCACAAGAGTGGCTTCTTGAGCACTCTGGAAAATTTATACTTGGGGAAAAGTCTTTATTTTTCTGCATCCACTTTTCTATAATGGATATTCTAACAGTTTCAGTTGCAGGAAAACATCCAAACCACATAGTGCCTGATTTCCTGCTTTCAAATAGTTAACTTTTTATGTCATCATACCAGATGATCTTGCTTTTCATGGTCTGAGAGACCTTCATGGGCTTTTTGGTAAACTCCCAGCAGGCTGTCATGTGCCGTTTAGTAAGGCATGGCTTCAGTCTGGGCGATTTACCACAGAGGAATGATTGCTGAAGGACGGCATTGTTGTTTGTACTTCTGTAAGGCTCTTGCATCTTCACAAGGGCAACTCAGGGCCTCATTTATATTGACTCTTAGGTTCTTGGTTATCTCTCTGATCAAGGCCCTTCGTCCCTAGTTACTCAGTTTGTCTGGGGAGCCAGATCTGAAAAGACTGTCGATTGCTCAAAATCTATTCCACTTGAGATGATGAAGGCTACTATGCTCTTGGATACTTTTAATGCTGCAGAGGTGTTCTTGGATCCTGCCCCAGATCTGTGTCTTTACACAATCCTGTCTCACAGATCTACAGATTATTCTCTCGACCTCATGGCTTTGTTTTCACGCTGACATACAGCATTTAGAGTGACACCTTATATAGACAGGTTGTGTGCCGTTCCTAATTATGTCCATTGAATTCAATTAGGCACAGACAGACTCCAATCAAGTTGTAGCAGAATCTGAAGGATTACTGATAGGAGTGGGATGCTCAATTGCAAGTGTCAAAACCAAGTGTCTGAATATAATAGGTTATTATTATTATTATTATTATTATTATTATTATTGGGATATGATTATAAATTAATAAAAAAATTTTTTTTACTTTGTCAGTGTGAAATATACAGTAAATACACTGTGATTTTTTTAAGTTTAATTTTAGAAAACAACACTTGGATTTATTTTTTATTTTTTGCATTTGTTCAAAATTTCAAAAAGATTATTTTGGCTCAAACAGCAAATAAGAGGTCATGGTGATGAATGGAATTTTGAACATACAGTAGCGTTCCTTTTATCTCCATGCTCGGCTACCGCAGCAGAAAATAGAGGCTGCATTTTCATAGATAATTAGGCACTTTCATGGTTTCTTACAAAGAAGCCAAAGATGTGATGTGACCTCTCAGAGAATGCACATTAACTGAATGTGTGTGGGTGACTATTCTTGTATATGAGCTGATAATAGTAGGTTGGCTCAACCTGAGGTCATCGTCACCTGTAATTATAACTGTCTGCCTCTGCTCGTACTTATCCATTCATTCCTGATGAATAAAAGTATTAGGGTGCGGTGCACATCAATGGTGTGTGTCCATTTTCCATGAACATATTGCACATGTTGTTACCCGGTGACATCTACAGTAACACGTTAACACCTCACTCGCCTAGCAAATTCGTTTGGAAATGCAGGTGCAATAGGAAGGATGTGTGTGATAAAATATAAGAAAATACTGTATATTACATACCTGATTGTAATGTCAAATAGGCAGGGAGATACAGTACAGTAGATGAAATACTGGCAGCAATGACATTTTGACAAAATGACAAAAATTGTTATTAGGAATGACACTCTGATTCTATTGTAAATAAGATTGTCTGAGCCTTCATATATAAATGCGAGACATAATTTGTGCTGCTTCAAATCTTGGGGATGTATTCCAATATTTCAGAAACAAATTTGCAACAGCCACGTTTGAAGTTTGATTAAAGTATACATTTTATGTATAAGGCAATATTAAAAAACAGACCAAAAGTCCTTATAGTTATGTTGCACTGCCAGATCTTATCATTTTAGCATGTTTTATTTCACCCCACATTTATCCAGCTTGTTTTGTGATCAAAAATAAATAAATGATGGCATGTTTATGTTGAACTCATTACATAAAATGATGTACATTTACAAAATGAATTAATTATTGTAAAACAGACACAATGTCAAAATGTAAATGAAGCGCAGGACCATAGACATGTTTGAGTGTTGTTGGCCTTTTGGGAAGTAAAAGTTTACAAAAATATGCTTCAGAGTTTGACTCTTTAAAAACCTAATGACTAGCCTAAAACATATTAGGTAACATAATGTAATACCATATGGCAAGCCATGCTGCATTTAGTCTCTGAATGTCTTAAAGGTTATATTAAATAGCTTTGGAAATAAAAACATGCAAATAATTAGCTGTGCCTTAACTGGAACTAATGAATCATGGCATTGCTGCAGTATGTCACATGCAGTATGAAGGCTCAGCCCATTGGTTTGTCCTGTACTTTGAAAAAAAGGTCAAAGTCTGTGTTGCCAGTAGGCACAAATAAGTAAATACATAAAAAAAAAATCTCTAATTGTTTTTAAATACCCTTATTTTCATGCAAGGTGACGCTAAATAGATTAGGATTAAAAGGTGAGTTAGCCTTGTTTTTTTGTCCTTATCACTCTGTCATCATGAACACTCGAAGGTTCATCAGTCAGCTGTCCAACTTCTTGTGAGCCTTTGAAAATGTAAGAACTTACCTAAATTGCTACAATTTCTAACTAGCTAATATATGAGGCGCCTGTACGGTAGGGATTAATTAGGGAGTTTTAATAAGGTACACCAGCAGCCAATCTTAACTACAGTATGTATAAACAGAACTCTGTCACACGGAGACTATATGCTTCTGTGTTTTATTTGAGATGTTACCAAGATTTGTTTTTCCTGCTGAACCTATTGTGTATGAAAACGTAGAAGTATTGTGTTTGTTGTTTGATGATCGATCGACACAAAACTATTTGTCTGACTACCGGTTTGGATTGCCCTACTTGTTTGTCTGCCAGATACTGTGTTTTGTACCTGCATTTGCATCCTCTTGATTTTACAGTGGCTCTGACAACTGAATTAAATCTGAAAGTTTTTTTTTCATTAATTTTTCATTAATTAATTAATTAATTAATTAATTAATTAATTTATTTATTTATTTATTTTTAAACTGATAGTAGAATGTTGCATGAAAGCATTCTTTATGATGCATAATGGTTTCCTGTTGATAAATCAATTATATGTTCTAGTTTACTGTACATCAAAGCCTTTGTCCACCCGAGTGAAAATGGGATCCTGTATAGTATAGTATAGTATTGTTCGAAGGATTGACCAGATTTTTATTTTGTAGCCCTTAAAGATAAGAGCATTTTAGCCATTATTTGTTTTGCTGTGGGATTGTGCAGTATAAAGTGACATATTATTTTTTTAAACACAAAATACCCAATATGATGAATAAACTGAATTTTCGTGAATTTCTGAGCGAAAAATTTGAAATTTGATCACAAAGGCAAAGAAATAGCACCAATACACACAATCACGTGTTTCTATGGTTTTATTCAGTTTTTTCTATGACCAAAATATTATAATAATTAGCCAATTTTAATGAGCTTTACATTCACATATTCTAGTAGTGGAAAGATGTACCCTTTATAAAAAGGAATGATAACTTTTGTTCTACCTGACATATCGGACAACGCAAATACACAGTTTACAGTCTGAAGCCTCCACGTTAACACTACACTGTATAAACACATATATATTGTTAATCGTCATTGACCTATGCTGAGTTGTCGACACATACTCCATCTGTGCCGCTTGGGTTTTAAGGGATAGAAGAGGAACAAATATTTTGCAGTATACACATTATTAAAACTCTTCCATTAACTAAGATATACAGTACTGGTGGGAAAGGGACAAAATGTCTTTCAGAAAATTATATACTTTTTATAATCCCTAGGCACTATGGTGCACATATTTTGCTATCAATTGCTTCTTAGCAGTTAATTTATAAAAAGTGCTGACCAACATGCATTTACAGGTCTAATCAACAGAATAAATATAAGGCTAAAAAAATTGCAGCTTTTTATTGTGGAAATACTGTATGCAGTCTCGAAGGCACTTTACAGTGCTATGTTACCATCAGTTACTGATGTCTTATTCCTTTATCAACATATTTATATATAAGAGTTTATACTTCTCGACTAAGTTGAAGATTTTTTCGGTACTCTTACTACCTTAAACGTATACCAGACCCCTGACATTATACAGTATGTTTGTTTCTGTTCATGAACCGTCATGTCTGACCGCATGTTCATTTCCAAGAATGTTTCCGTTCACCCTCGCCCTCTACACACCCCACCCCTTTAACTGTTAAACACACATAAGCTCCCTAACCGCACCATAACTTACCTCTGCCGTAATTTATCCACTGACAGTTTTGTTAAATCCTTGCATGTCCTGTGGCATCTTACACAATAACGGCATCACCAAAATTATAGTCACGTTTTTTTTTTTCTCACTTTGTAGTCACTCAGGGAGCACTGTAATTACATGACACTGTAAGGTAGTCACCATAAACAATGGCATAACAACACAAAAACACAAACATATAGTATGTCCAGCTGGGATATTATTGTGTCTTCCAGCTTGATTGACATGTTTTCTCTAACATCGTGATTGTATGTATCTAGGGTGAGTACCTGGAGAATGCAATGTTTGTGATGTTCAAATGCCTCGCAGGCTTTGTCATTTAGATTTTTCATGAACTGTTTGATCCTTCCTCAGCTGATTAGAGCACTCACAAAAAAATAAATTGTTCAGCGGTGAATCATGCACACTGATCAAATTTAGGTCAGCAGTGTGCTAGTTACAGAAAGATTATTTTGTTCTTGTTTCATGTAAACACTTGCTTGTTTTTACCACCTGACAAGATACACCATTTTTGAAACATACTGACATTTCTTTTTAATGGTCTGTTGTAATAAAACAACATTTCGTCTCAGAGGGACATATATAAGCCGATTTATTCTCGCACAAGGGAGGGTTTGGGAATTCCTGGCTTTTCCCTTGCAGTTACTAGCACATCGTGTTCAGCTGAGTTTGAAGAGAAGCCAAGGAATGTCCAGACTACTGCAACCCTGGTGTGCTCCAAGGACTGTGGACAAACTGTTACTTTTGGAGTTAGTGAAAGTTTAATAAAGAAAAATAGCTAAAGGTTTTATTTCATGTTTGAACAGCCTTTCCTTGAAATTCTGCTTGCTTATAATACGAACACAAGACTGAATAGTATATTATATTTAATAAATTATTACTATTATTACATTTACATCTTATGGGATATTTTTTTTTATATTAGTTACAACTGCTCTACAGAGAAGTAACCTCTGTACTGTATAGTGCAAATTTCTGAATCCCTCTTCATGCTGCATGACATCTCAGATAAACCATGCTTTTCTCTCAGAAAGCAGAATTTTTTTTTTGTTCTACAGTAGCATAAATCACTATGCATGTACACTCTCACACTTGCATCAGTAAGCATGCATGGATGGATTTTCTTCACATCAATTTCAACACAGATGTCTCAACTGTTCTGAGTCTGTGGCTGTAGACCAAACTTGCTATGTGACAATACATGGCCATGGCTACTGTAGGAGCTCAAAAAAGCAAAGTTGGCTGTGCTGTCTGACTGGGAGGCATGGTGTTAGTCTCTAGAGACATGTGAACCAATTTGGAACATCTGTAAACTCATGAATGCAGAAGGCAGCTGTTAGTACTTTCCCCTGATTGGGTTCAGCCATCCTTCGATGTTACATAAAACACAATTTTAAGTCTCAATACATTTTTTTATCATCCTTTTATAGTTCACTTTCATAAAGCAGACACCCTATACGCATAATTTTAAGGTACCATTGGGTGCATTTTTGGGGGTGGGCCGCCACTTTCCTTAAATACAGTGGTGGCCAAAAGTATTAAGACAACATATGCCATGTGTTATAGCTCTCCCTGTGCATAAAACAAGCCATTTCACTAATTAGTTTGAGCCTAACTGACTGAATAGAAATAAGCTAAATAGAATCAGCTGGTTTAGTTATTGGATGGAACAAACATGTGGCAGGACTTTGACTTTGTGAAGCCGGGGTGTCCACCTCGGAACAAAAATGCCTAAAAGTAGGGAACTCTCAAGCAAATTGTGAACTTTTATGCATAATTTCTGTACATGATTTTAAGGAAGTAATCAAGCAAGCATGGATTGAGCGAGTTACATCAGAGTACTGCAGGTGTTTTCTTGACTCTGTGCTCAGTCGGATCCATCTGGTTCTGAAGGATAAAGGACTTCATACTATATAGTGGTTGTTGTATAGCAATTTCATTGCATAAAATAAATTATTCTTATTATCTTGATTTTCATTATTTAAAAAAAAAATGATAATGTCTTTATATGATTGAATTTTACTTTTGTCTCAGTACCCTTGGCTACCACTGTATATGCACACAGTTTCTACCTTGACAGGGATAACATGACTACGCCACAGCAGATCTGATCCATACAACAAGCTGGCATGGGTTTTTATGCCAGATGCCCTTCCTGACACAACCCCTCCCATTTTATATCCAGGCTTGGGACCGGCACTGCATCCAGTGGCTGGGGTTTGCCTGGAAATCCATGGCAGGCAAGAAACCTACCATTGAGTAGCACTTTTATTCATCTCCCAATCATCATTTAAATCCTTTATATTCCTTATGCTCTCAGAAATACTCTTTTACAATTTGAACCTGGGAATATACCCATGCCATCATGGAGGGAAAAAGGTATAGATGGGATAAAATGGTCAGCCAATACATTCTGGTAGTCAGCTGATTTAATTTAATTGCCATATAATGTTGCTGAGCCTCGATCTGACCAACTCAAGCAACCCCAGAGGCTTGTACACTGTGCACTATGCATGACGTGAGCATTGCCTCACGTGCTTCTCTTCTTACCCTGAAGGCAAGGTCTGAAATGGAGTGAAAAAAGAAACAGGGAAGCAAAAACTGCCCAAATGTGAAGCTCTATAAAATAAAAAATATTCATGTACAATGATCTTTATAGCCAATGATTAAAGGGGATCTTTTCATACTATTCATTCATATTAGCTTCTTATTTGTACCCTTATATGGAAAGAATTTTACAGAACTGAACCTTTGCAATTTTTTGTTGTTTACCTGAGGCCAATACACTTGGATATAACCTCACAATAATTTCTCTTTTCAATCCAGTGTAGTCATTACAAAGAAAAACAAGAGAATTGTATCACTGACAGGGTTCATTTATACCTGAGTGCATGTTTAAGAGCAGAGATAAATATGACCATTGCACCCTCACCCTCCACAAATACAAAAACAAACACATTACCTTAAGTACAGTTTGGTGCCCATAATAATATATACAAGAACGCTCGGTTCTAGGCAAATTATGACACAGAGACATGCAAGTGCACAAACACAAAAAAACAACATTCTAATTTAAAGACGATGGACTGGTTTTAAAAAAAGAAGAAAAAAAACCCTAAAAATTCCAGATTGTCTCTGACAGGCTTGAACTAAACTATCTTTATGTGAAGAATTTTATCTTTGTAGGATATGTCGTTTATAAAAAACATAAAACATAAATTCATGACGCACGGTGGTGTAGTGATTAGCACTGTCGCTTTGCACCTCCAGGGTCCGGGTTCGAGTCCCGGCCAGACTCAATTCCTGTCTCTGTGTGCATGGAGTTTGCATGTTCTCCCCGTGCTTGGTGGGTTTCCTCCGGGTACTCCGGTTTCCT
>JAOVVA010000027.1:12299041-12319606 GCA_028565275.1 Leiocassis micropogon | reverse complement strand
GTCTCTGTGTGCATGGAGTTTGCATGTTCTCCCCGTGCTTGGTGGGTTTCCTCCGGGTACTCCGGTTTTCTCCCACATTCCAAAGACATGTAGGTTAGGTTAACTGGTGTTCTCAAAATTTCCCGTAGTGTGTGAATGAGTGTGTGAGTGTGTGTATGTCTATGTGCCCTGTGATGGATTGGCACCCTGTCCAGGGTGTACCCCGCCTTGTGCCTCCTGGGATAGGCTCCAGGCCCTCCGTGACCCAGAATACAGGATTAAGCGGTGAGTGAGTAAATTCATGACAATTGCTAGGAAATTATAATGGTGACTTCATTTACAAATAAGCAAATACTATATAGTGCATATCTCTGCTTGAAGGACAGTTATACAGAAATTAAGAATTTTTCATAGCTGAACAAATATCAAACTAACAAAAGAATTCCCAACTCGTATGAACATGTAATATGTTATAAATTAATTGAATTCAATTCAATTAAATGAATTGTCTGTATCTATTTGGATGTGAATTAAAGCAAATATAAAAAACACTGTTTCAGAATATTTCAAAGAATGAGAATTCTTTATAGGAATTTAGCAGAGTACATCATAAATTAGCAGTGAGTATGAATGCTAAGTTATGAACTTTTATGAAACAAGACACAGAGAGAGAAAGAGAGAGAGAGAGAATTTAAGTTTTTTACACCCTTTATTGTGAGATAATTAAAGGAAAAAAAAGCATATTTACATTTTTAGTCTCGGACTTCTCTGTGTTGTCCCGCTGGCTGTCCCTGCATTGCTGCTGCTGTCCGATATCCCCGTACTCAAAACCCCTCATTTGCTCCATGGTGGCAAAAACAGTGTACCAATTCTCTCCCCTCTTAACTTGAAGTTTACATTTAGTGTCCCTTCCTTGTCATTTAAAATCCCTAAAATCTGTTAGTGGAAGGACAGGACATGTTGCATTTTCGAGCTCTTGCACCTGAGTGGGATGGCTCTCATAGATCCCACGAACTTCCCGAAGCGGGCAAGCTCCTTCATAATTTCCTTATCCTTTATGAACGTAAGCACGTTAGATATCACTACTCGTGTAGCCGGGTCAGACAGAGGGGTAACTTGGACTGCATTTCCTCTCACACTTATTCCAGTTTTATTAGTGTACTTAAGGTTTGTCTTGGTCAAACAGACTACTACTGCTTCGTTCATCCGGGAGGCAGATTAGATGTTCTCGCTCCATACTTGCTCTCCCACCGCTAGCAGCACCTCCTCCACCTGTACATTGTCAAAGTCTCTTCACCCGCCTCAGAGGCCATGGTGCCCTGCTCATTTCCCTGTCTCAATTTTACATTTACAAAGCAAAAAAGTGGGGGAAAAACAGCAGTCTTTCAGAACTAGGATGCCAAGCAGCCTTTCACGTTCTCTCCTCATACCCAGCACATGCGCAGAGAGAGATGGAGAGAGAGAGAGAGAGAGAGAGAGAGAGAGAGAGAGAGAGAGAGACCAGCACATAGAATAGCTCACATCAGCTTCCTTAAATTTTGATATCAGGTAGCAACCTCTGCTGCATATATATTTTAGAAAATAAAACTGTAATGACATTTTCCAGGCCAATATTATGTACATTCAAAGGCCATGACAAATCCCATGAATGCACTAAATTTGCATAATTGTCAAATGACAATTAAATTGTCTAAAAAAATGAATAAAGCATGTAATAACATCAATATGAAGCGGTACATGGATTAGTGGTAGCACTGTCACCTTGCACTTTCAGGGTTGGGGGTTTGAATTTCACCTCCGGTCTCTGTGCCTTGAGATTGGATGTGCTTCATAGGTTTACTGGTTTACTGGGTACTTCAATTACATTTTACAGTCCAAAAACGTATGTTGTAGGCTGATGGGGACTTGACTATTGCCTGCATTGTATATTTAGGTTTGTGTTTGTGTCTGCTTATACCCTCTATTGGGTTGGCACCTCATCCAGGGTGTACACAGCCCGCTGTGACCCTAAACAGGATAAGCATAAAGGATGAAGAACCAATATGGTACGGTTACATGCTGTACATAGTAAAGGTTTTTATGGTGACAAGCATTACTCAGTCATCATTTTATTGAATAACTTATATTTGCGCTCATCATTAGGTACAGTAAAACACTTATAGACTGTGTATTTATATAAAAATAATCCAGTTTGGAGTGGAATATTTTTATAGAACTGCAAGATACCAAAATTTGTCACACTTATTAGTGCAGTGGTTGTTGTGTCACCTTTCATGCAGGAGGCCTAGGTTAAATTCCACCCAGTGCCCAAACCCCAGCTTCTGGATGCAATGCCAGTCCCAAGCCTGGATAAAAAAAAAATATGAGGGTTGCATCAGGATGGGTATCCAGCGTTAAACCTGTGCCAAGGAGTGTGTGGATTGGATGGACCGCTGTGGCGACCCCTTAGTGGGAGCAGCTGAAAGACTAACAACATTAGACTTCACACAGTATTCTGAAGAGATTTGAGGTTCCATACATGGAAGATTTATTACAATATATCACAATATATGACAATTCAACACACAATCCAAAAGATGATGCCATAATGAGGGCAAAGATCAAACGACATTAAATCTGAATAGAATTGGCAATATTCTATGGTCAAAGAAGGCTGGGAATTGAACCTAGGTCTTCTGCGTGGCAGGCGAGAAACCTACCGCTGAGATACCAATTCCCTTTCAATAGTCAGAAGATAATGTAACTACATATAAGAGTGAAAATATATGCACTCAGGAGTTGGCAAGACTTTGTAAAGATTGCTAGATTAAGTTAAGGTTACACACTGTGTGAGCAGAAAGTGCTTGTGAAGTAGTTCATTACGAAAGAAAGATTGTGTGACAGATTTACTCAGTCTCTCTTTCTTCTAGCTAGAATCCTGAGGAAAGCTGTAACACTTGCAAAGATATACAGTGTAGACAAACAAAATGCAAATGAAATTATTTTTAATAACAGATGAGGTAAAAATGCCCCAGGTTTAATTACAGGCATAGAGGACCAAATTATAATCATGTGTGTGCATATGCAAGTTTAAGAATGAGTGAAAGATAATTTATTTACAATAATAGTCACCTAATTTAAGTAACTGTTGTTGTATAATTGGTAACATGATTTACTGATTATGCCTGATTACAAATTGACTGATTTTTATACGTAGCTGTGCCACAATTTGTTATGCAACAAGAAGGTTAAATTAGCTGAGACCAAATTTATTCAATGAGCAAATTGCTGGAATAATAGAGGAATTATTTCAAATCTAGTTAGTGCAGTCATTTAGCTTCTGCTGCTAAACAATGCTGATCAGAATCCTTTTCATTAGCCTAATTAGAGGACCTGCGCATGTCTTTCTCCAAGGCCAATTTTGATTTAAAAAAAATCTGAATGATATACTTCAGATTGCATTAATTTTCATTTGCCTCTCATCTCTGACACTGCCGAGAATTAATCAGTGATGCAGAACTGTTTTCAATCTTATGACCGTACCAGAACCTCACCCTCAGAGAACTTCAATCAAATGTTTTGGTATTGTCATACACAATGTTTAAAGAACAAGTGTTGTGAAGAAATTAGAAGACAAATGTGGTACATGTAATATACACCAGTTATTTATTGAAAAAAATATTATACCATACATACAAATAAAAAAATAAATAAAATGTGCGCTGGTTATTTAGTTATTTAGTAGCCATATATATTTATATATAAAACATTTTGTAACATTTTTTCAGGGATTAACCTTTTATGCATGGAGTGTACTCACATATATTGCACATACTATATGTATAGCCTTAGGCAATAATAAAGGACACAAGAGGGTGTGCTGCTGTGATGATTATTAGCATGGTTGTGATGTTCTTGTGGGCATGAGGTCACAGCCCGAGTGCCGAAAGCATCCCAGCCATGCTGATATACAGCACAACAGCATGACCTAAAGAGAGATATTGCTGTTTCAATTCACAATAGTTTCACAAATGCCATTTATTATCAACAGATTTAAATGTGCTTGTTTATTTAATCCTAGCTGCCAGAGCTGAAGACCAACCGATACCCAAGAGGTGAGAGACCTGTAAATCTCATATGTTTCTCTTTATATTTCCACTTAACTTCTGGGTTCTGGGGTTGAATCCCAAATAGCTTTGAATGAAAAGCTAGTGCACTAGGAGTGTGCAATCCATTCAGACCCACACACCAAGTATGGCCCTCGATCAAGGGTTGAAGAATGATCTGGGATTTGGCCCTATTTTAGGAGTTAGTTAACTTTGTTGCCATAAATAAAAGAACATGGGTGGTTCAGAGGTGACTTGGAACGACTCAGAAGCAAATATTATCGAGTCAAAGTGTTTGACATGAATGACATAACATTATCAGATGTTATCATATGTTTTCTTGGTCTTGCTGAAAGTGCTTCTGTGACTAATTCTGTGACTGAGATTGCTCAGTTGGATCTAACTTTGGTTTGTAAAATGACAACAAATCCATGACTCTCTATTTTTTCCCCTTTCAAATGTTAATAACACTCAATATTTAATGGTTTCATGATAAAAACAGTTTTATGGTGGTAAATAGTTTTACATTGCAAATCATTGAATATCTCAATAGTAATGATGAATAACTATTCATTTAAAATATTTATCAGCGATTTTATAGTATATGTTAATAACATACTGTAAAACAAACAAACAAACAAACAAGCAAAAAAACTATAATAAAAATAATCTAAAAACACAGGCCTGATTTATCAAATCTTCTCAAATTTGTTTAATTAGTGATTCAACAAAACATATTATAACCCCTTAAGAATATAAATAGCAGTAAATACAGGTTGTTCTTTATTTTCTTAGGATATACAGTATTTTAAATGAATTATAATTATATAAATCCAAGCTTATTCAATCCAGTTTTTTTGCCATTGTTGAGCTGTGTTTGTTATATATCATACTGTAGTTAATGTTATAAAAAAAAAAACTCAAACTTTGTACATCCCACATAGCATTCTAACATTAAATTCCTTTTAAATTGAAAGAATACATCACGACTACAAACCTGACCTACCAAGACTTACAGAACTAGCGGGGAGGGCATTAATCAGAGATTCAACAAAAACACCAAGATAACAAGATACAGTAACACTGTAGGAGCTGCAAAGACCCACAGTAGGGATAGGAATATGTAACCGTAGGATCACTCTAAGCCATACATTCCACTGGGTCCACTTTATGGAAGAGTGGCCAGAGAAAGCCCAGACATCAATTTAAGAATGTGTGGCATGACTTTAGGATTGTTGTAAACAAACTGTTTTGCCTTGAAGAATGGGCAACAATCCCAGTCAAGGCACTGCGATGTACTGCATTCTAGGACATTGCTTTACTTTGTCTTCAGTAAACCAAATTAAGTTGTTAAAGATAGATTAAAAACAAATTTTTGTTCTTCTTGACATTTTATTGTAATGCCCATTCAAGATAATGAACATTCTAATATTCCCTCAGTGCACACAATTTTAATGAACATGACACCTTTACTGAATTTACCTAATCTACCACCAAACTTGGCACCCCATTGGCTGAGAAAGTCAAGCTGTGTTTGGCCTTCCAATGGAAATGCAAAATATATGATTTCTTTTTTAATGCTAGGTTTCCCAATCTGTGATACGGGATAATTATAATCTAGCCTCATAGGAATTTAGCTGTTTGAAACCTAAATCATGCCTGAGAAGCGGACCAAGTTTAAAATAGCTTGTTTTTCTTTGGGAAATGCTTTCACCATGAAATACAGAAATGAGGGGTGTTTTACTGAATAATGAAGCCATTCTGCAAGCATGCACCACTGCATCATGCAGAGTAAAGCTTGTTCTAAAAAGGAGAGTGTATGTGATGCTGGAAATCAAACCTGCAGAGACACAATACAATTCGTAACAACTAATAATGATTTGTTTGCACTGACTTGACCAAAAGTGGAATGAACATGTACAATAAAGTCATTCCTTTAGAAAAGGCAAATTACTGTCCTGAATTAGGGTGATTAAAAATCACTGGAGTTGGGTTAAGAGCCAACCATATAAGCAAAGAAAAAAAAATGCTTGGTGAAGTTGCATCATGAAAAAATGACAGTAGACAGAGTTTTAATCATTTCCATAAACACAATCTGATGATAACATACAGGATTGAGATAAAACAGCTGTGTGCCCATAAGGATTGTTATTAAGACTAAACAGTGGAAAATGCATCAATTTGATTGAATAAGACAGTCAAGTGAAACCTAAGAAACCAAATAAAAGGGTGACAATCAAAAACAAAAAAACTCATTGTCTATACTGTAGATCAGATTGGAAACAAGATCGACCCATCATCCTTGGGCACCAAAACCACAGAGTTGCACCAATTACTGCTGGTCTCCTTGATTATTCCTTTGTCACTTCCCTTGATGTTTTTTTGTTTCTCCCTGGGTAAACAGTAGGGGCAGCTCTGTAGCACTACATTTTGGGGAGGCTCTGTGTCTACTTCATGAAGCTTTGCAACTTTGCAGAGGAAAAAAAAACCACATCTGAAAATTCCCCTGTGCTGTCTGGAAGAATAAGAAATGTCTTCGCATGAGATCAGTGCGGAATGAGCAGAGTTTTTTAAAAACACCTCCAGTCCCAGCTCCTCTCCTTCTGGGACCCCCATGCTCAGAGCCAGAGGAACCACCTCTGGGAGAATGAGGTGGTAATGTACATTTGCAGTACATAACCTCTATCTGTTCACAAGACCTAATTGTGACTTCCCAACCTTCTGTTTGAGGATTGCCATTCTTGGGCCTGACACGAATTCTTGCATTAATAGTCTTAAGGTGTGGAGTTTTGCTCTCAGGTCATTTTGAATAGGTGAAGTTAGCTCCGCTCAATTTTCCCAAAGGATGTCCATGCTGTCATGGCGCTTACACATGTACAGGAAGTCAGATAGGGGAACCTTATGGCGACTCCTCAGATCTCTTCTAGAAGGAGAGGAGCAAATAACAAGAGTTTGAGCCACTTATCCTAATTGCAAGGGTTAACTAAATTATAATTTTTTTATGCTTGATCAAAGTGTTCAACCAGTCCATATGTTTAAAAATATTAAACAGAGATGGAAATTGATTAGATTCCTAAAAATTCATACAGTTGTCATAAAGTGCATGGTATGAAAGAAATGCCTTGGACTGTCAGGCTCCTTTATGGAATACTTGATGGAATGATGGCATTTAAAAGTGCCTTCACAATGCTTGGTGCAAAAATGTTGTGAAGAGCCACTGCTTCCAGTATGGTGTTGTGTAGTCCGCTAAAACTTGCAAAAAGCGATGTTCTCAGGCAGTCCATTCTAATGACCTAACACAATTTTTTGTTCAAAAAACAGTGGGTGCGATGGCACTTTTGGGGTTTGACCAGCTGACGTGTGTAACATCCTGCACACCACCACCATGTGAGAATAGCCGCAATTGCCAGTTCAATTGTCAGTGTAGTGTTTTATCCAGTGTTTTATCCAGCCATGGGATTATGAATAGCTGCATTTCCTTATGGCTTTCACCAATAGGTTGTTTGCAAATCACATGACTACTTATAATACACACCATTCATCTAGATGGCGGGAAGTAAAAACAGAATAAACGAGGTGGGAAAAAGTCTTAGTTGACACTTTCAGAGAACAGTATAAACAGAAGATGACCAATTTGGGTTTGATCCTTATGTTGTGAAGAGAAGTGACTTTACAACTGAATTGAAAGACATGCCTGCTATTGAGGCAGTAGATATACTGTAAATAACTAACATGTCCTCATGAGCACTGCATCAAATTCGGGGTGAAGTGTTGCTTATTCCCTCCATTCCATACTGTGCTTTGATTGACCAGCTCAACTGTCAATCAAGCTGAAGGTTTGTTTTTGTTCGCCTGTCAACTATATAACACTTAACCCCAATTTAAGTGATAGTGGTGCATGAGAAAAGGAAACTGTAGCTTTTTTATTGGAATTTAAAGCAGGATTGGGCAAGCAGAGCTGACATTTGCATCCCTCAAATAGTGTCTCTGAAAGAAGGCTAGATTAAAATTCACCTCTTTCAGACACTGATATCTTACCAGTGCTCCTCCACAGTTCATAAACTTGGGTCAGGTTAAAGAAAGATCTGACCAAGCTTAAGAGATTCCAAATGAGATATTTGCATCAGATTCTGGGCATTTACCTTTATCTTCATATGAGAACGATGCAACAATCAACCAACCATGGTTGGCAATGGCAATGACCTAGGGAATGGGGGATCCAGAAAACCCCAAATAGAAAACATGGATCAAAAACATCAAAGATGTCCTGTGGAATAGAAAAACATAATGAGTCCAAGATCCACTGGCACCCACAGCAGCATACCAGCTCCGGCGGAAGTCCTTGACGTTTCCTAGTCGACAGATAATAATGATGAAGTGTTAGTGGTGGAGCTGTTGCTTTAAATCTAGCATCATGGTCACCCACAGATGCACTGCACAAAATACAGTTTTCCTTTGTGGTTAGAGGGGTACACACTCCAACAAAGCTAAGAAGTAACAATAAAATATAAGATTTACAAGGTAAATTAAAAATTAGCTACATCAACATACTGTAGACACATACTGTATATAAATATTTAACAAAGTGGTCTCTGCACACATACATGAGCATTATCTGACTCAGATGCATTTGGAGAGCAGGTAATAATGCTTTCTATGCAGAAAATCACTTGATGACCTCCAGTAGAAGTTTGTGCCATGCTACACAGCAAGACATCATGTACTGTACAAACCACCTACTGAGTCACTAGATATAAAATATCCTTAATGATGGAACAAATGGGTAGTTAAGTGCAATTTCTGTCTGCAATATTTGACTACAAATTATCCTCACTTGGTAAAAGGCATGGCGTTAAGACACCTGGTGAGAGAGTGATGGGGTGAGGAAAAGTGGGATGAAAACTGGATGCAGTATATAGCTTTTGGGTCCACAGTGACATGGAACTGAGAAAGGGCACCAAGCTAAGTTTACCCAGATAATGTGGCGATGCATCAAACATCCATTTATATGCATTGTTGATGAATTTGGTGGAGGACGGCAAGTGATACCATGATGTGCTTGTCTGAGACCTCCTTGGTCATGCAGTAGGTTTTGGAAGTGAAATTTCAGCAAAACTCTGGGCTTACTTGTATTTCTCAGCAGCTTTTCAGTAGACGTTCAAAAATACAACTCAATAGAGGTCATGACTACCTCCTTGGTTTCAACCAATTTCATGTTAAGATCATATTCCATGTATGATTGGTCTTGTTGCAAAATCCACCAGCTATCTCTTTCTCTGGTTCACTGCAGTCACTAAAAGCACAAAGAAACACACAAGCTGTAGGGTGTCACAGCTGGTTCAAACCACATCCTTTTCCCCCTGCAGCTGCTGCTCAACCATGCGCTGCTGCCACATCTGCCCATAGCCGTCCCCTTCTCTGGTTTGACCAAGAAAGACAGAGTATCCCGCCTGTCTCTACAAGACTTTTAATTTCAGGTCTAAGTATAAAGAAATAAATAAAAAGTAGTCCCCTAAAGTCTCTGTAACTTTCAGAATTCTTATTTAAATATGTTCACAACATCTTTTTTATAAGCATATACTGAATACAGTTGTCAAAAATCGTTTATGTATCTCCCCATTATCTGGTGTCACCCAGAAAAGGATGGTGTCTATTTAAATTTCAAGTGCTCACAATGGATCTTCAAATCTGGATTTCTACTAAGCTGCCTTGCCAAAGTGATCTATTGGTAATGTGTTCCTAAAATAAAATGTTATTTGGTATTGAATAAAGCTTATTTTACTATTCTACAGTGTTCTCACATGTTAACATATTGTTGATTTTGTCTAATATGTAAATGTGATAAATCAGAGGTTTGAAAATGTAGATATTATTTATCTCACTTTTGTGAGATTTTTTTTTGCACATCTGAGGACAAGAACCAGTGCAGAAAACTGTATTATTATTATTATTATTATTATTATTAATATTATTATTATTATTATTATTAATATATATATTTTTTTACATTTTGACAATTTGGTTAATTCGCAAATTCATTGGAAAACATTTGTTGTCTAAAGGAAAACTTACAGTAATTGGAGAATCTAGTTAGTAAAAGACTAGAAAGAGAACAGAGATTTAGGCATGGGAAATAAACATTCAATAACTTCCAACATGGAATAAAATCTTTTAACACATAGTGTTTGGAATAAAATTGATGGAGTGTGGGTAGAGGAAGCAATATTTGACATTTTCTCTTATTTAAGCTCAGTCCTGTGACATGTAGAGGCTCACTGCTGCTCTTTGTTACATAATAAAGTGCAATTTGTACATACAACACTCATAGAAAAATAACATACTTTTATTATATAAAAGTACACCCAAAGTGTAAAATAGACTCAAGTGCAAAACTAAGACATACAACCTTTCTACAATTTCCTAGAAACAAAACAACTAAGCCTCAAGTCGTGGCTGACGCAGCAGCTGAAGCTTGAGCTCAACTTTCTAATGCCAAAAAGATGTCAGTACTGTATGTCTGAATGCATTAGAGCCAAACAGCTTGCCTCCTGAGCGTCTCTTCTGGCATGTATCACAATCACATCATAGCCACAAACACATGCATTTCCTTTGGTGTCACATTTGTCAGTTTTAACCCACAGTAGCTCTGTATTACTAATCCAGAAGATGCCAGTAGAGTGATTCCATTGTGAAGAAACAGGGTTTTGGATGCTTTTCTGCTGAACCATTTCGTTCTGTGCTCATGAATTCATCTTACATTACTGCATTTACTCAATTGGCAGATGCTGCAGTTCAAATTGAATCAGAACGAAGTGCCAGATTATAGGAAGAAGAGAGAAACTAAACTCTAGTAGTAGCAGAAATAACTCTTATAAATATTCTAGTGGCACCAGCCTAAACCGTCATTAAAAATTAACCTGTTTGTTCAGAGGGCAAAATAGGGTAATTTCATGTTTGTTAGATTTTCTCTAAATTTAAGCACTGCACACAAATGACTACTCAAATAAAATTAAAGGACCGACATGTTCCAAAATAAATCATGGTATTTATTTTTATTAAAACTACCTGTCAGATGTATATTAATGCTGCTTTGTAGTAATATTATTAATAATAATTATTTGTAAACTCCCAATTCTTGGCCACATTAGACTGGGAGTTCTGGCAGGCTGTAAACAAGTCCTGAGGCAACACATCTGTTCAGTTATTGAACGCGCCACAACAAAGTTACGAACACGATGAAATTTCATATGACAATTAAATACTTTAAAAGATGACGTGGATATTTTTTTTTGCATATTGTTGCTACAGTAATTCCTTTATGTTTCTTCATATTTGGCAAAATAGTTAGACTGTTGAGGCCAGCATCTACAACACTTTTTGAAGACATTGATATAAGGTTTAGATTTTTCGGGACAAGATTATTTGACAAATGTTAATTATTTTGGATTTTTGTGAACAGCATCACTAATGGTGAAAAAAAAAATACATACAGTATAATGGTAGGAAAAATGTAGGCTAATTTCCTTCTAGCCCAGACTATATATTCATGCATTATTAACGGTGGAAGTTAACTAAGTAAATTTACTTTGTCACTGTACTTAAATATACATTTCATGTATCTGTACTTTACTGTACTTGATCAAAAATAGGAATTAAACAATGTGGCTTGATTTGTAAGTGTAGCCATTGTTGTTTCATCAGTAGGTTTGCGCTTTCCAGCTGACTGATGGAGTGAAGTGACTTCAACCTAAACAAATTACAGGACAAAAAAAACACCTTGTTTGCCTCAAGGCCTATATAATATATGAGTAGGGTAAATACACATTTCATTTACAGTAAAATGTTTAATTATGTCATAAAGGTCAGCTTTGATTACATTGTTTTACAGTGAGTCAGCAAAATCATTTTCTCTATTCTGGTGATTGATGTGAACATTAACGAAAGACCTGTTTCTGTATGGTTTCATGCACTGAGCTGCTTTGACATGATTAGTTTATTGAATCATTGCAAAAATAAGCAGAAGTATATGTGTTCCTAATAAACTGGTCATATAATAATTATGTGTTGATATCTAAATAAAACGCTACAGTATATAGGCAGCCTGACCATTCCCTTCCATTTACACTATATCTTGAAATATTGTAATCTAAAATAGGCATATCCCTTTTTAAATAAACCTGGCATGTAATGTAGGAAGTGTTGAGAACTTGATTTGGGGGTTTCACGAATATGACCTTTTTGGTGTTAAAATATGAAATTAATTATATATCAAAGGTTAATTAAGTTTGCAAAGAGAACAAAGTTCTCATCTATGGGTAGGTACACCCTGTTTCCATATATATGGGCCTGTGCTAAAAGAATTGGATAGGAATTACTTATAATGAGAGATGACTGGTTCGTCTGACCATTGATATATATATTACAGTATATACTGTATATACTGTATATATAATTTTTCCCCCACATTCCCAAACTGTTCATGAGAGTGAGCTGCATAGAATTTTTTGCCGGTTTGTTTAAATCTTTGATGTCGTGTCATAATCTCCTATGAACTGGTTATGCATTAATGACAAAATGTTACAACATACGTAAGCATGAATCACTTACGATGGACGATGGCCAGACTTAATGAAACCCATCTTAAGCTGTCTACAATTTTGTACGATTTACCTTTCACATTAATTATGTCATTCCATATCCAAGTACACATTTGCCAAGTTGCGATTCAACAATGAACAAGAAGAAGAAGAAGAAACTGTGTCGACCTATGTCTACTATTAATCAGATTTTGAAGACAATGCCAAGAACATTCCTTTTGTCTGCCATGCCATCCAACATTATCAGCAATGGCCATGCAGGTCATAGGGCGACACTGGTGCTGCTCTCGTAAAAATATTTCAGAGGACACAAGCAGCATTGAGCATATTGCATTCTAAATAGTGGTCCATTTGCATATTTTGGTACAGTACAATAAGCTTCTATTATAGATTCGAACTGTAAGAACACCTTTTAAAGAGGACCATTCATGGATCAGTGTACCGGATAGGGATCGAAGTCAGGAATGTAGGAAAGGCTCTAGAATGCATGAAAACAATGTGCTTGGATTGGATTCTGCCTCATTTATAAGCAGTTGTGGGTAACTGTGTCTCCAAACAAAAGATGATAATGTAAACAGAAACACTCAGCAAAAAAAAAAAAAAAAATCATCAATTTCAATTTAATTCAACCCCACTTAGATCCTGACTTTATATTACTATTTGTGTGGACCCTGACCAGGACAAAGCAGTTACTGAAAGCATATGAATGCTATGAAACTATGAAAGGTTGCATAAAACATTTATCTTATACTGTACCACCCTAGAACATCTTATAAAAAGCGCAACATTATGTCAGTTTGCACCATAAAAGCCTGGGGGAAAAAATGCTGTGACCTTCGGGGCCTATGTTCACTGTACACAACCATGGGTTGTAGCCCAGTTGCATCACACACTCTCTGCAGTTTAACCATGCGGCATAGATCTGTGCTTGTAACACAGCATAGGTCAATGACATTTGAAAAAAATTATATATGTGCCTTTATGGAAGCCCTGCCAATGCATTTTTGGTGCATGTCAGGTAGAATTAAAGTTATGATTACTTTTATCATTTATGCGAATGATTACTTTTATCATTTATCAAATTTTCACGTAACATTTACCACTATAAGAATATGGGAATAACATTGCAAATATGTTGTTGTTGGTCTTTCGGCTGCTCCCGACAAGGGGTCGCCACAGCGGAATACCCAGTCCGCACTACAACTTGGCACAGGTTTTTACGCCGGATGCCCTTCCTGACGCAACCCTCCCATTTTTATCCAGGCTAGGGACCGGCACTGCATCCAGTGGATGGGCTTTGGGCACTGGCTGGGAATCGAACCCGGGCATATTTTACAAATATGTAAAACCTTTAAAACTGAGCATATATATTTATTTATTTATTTTTAAACAACCAAAAACTACAATGAAAATATATGCTAATGTCTATCTGTGCTCATATGGCTATGTGACCCATTTTTACATTTGCATGTTTGCATAGGTGGTTATAATGACACAAAATTCAGTTCATCATATTGCCTATGTTGTGCTCAAAAAAGGGTATGTTACTCTCTACTGCACAATCCAGAGCCCTACTGTATATATGATATATGAGCCCTAATGTATATATAAAGAAATTGTCACATTGAACCATCTTTCAACTACATCTTAGGACGTTTTTTTGGACATATAAAAAAAAAAAACCCGGGTTAATACATGGCGAAAAAAGCACAGTAAGAACTTAATAGAGATGTAATAGCTGCATTGGCAAGGATGACACAGATGAGAAAGATTGGATGATGCTCTGACTGAGTTGGCATTGAGATGTTCATTCTGTTGTTGCTATGACATTGCTATGAATGGAGTTCTCTCAAAGACCTTTCCAGGCTTGTGGTATGACCATGGCAGGTTCATGGCACCTTGTAGAAGACTGCATATTATGGTCTTCTAGTGCTTAATACGTTTAAGGTGTGCATGCAGCCGGGTACCAGCACATTCAGAGAATTTAGTATATTGGCTCCAATACCTCACACCATCACTTCATAATGAACAGCACTGCAAGGTAGCATTAAATTTATAACAACCAGATGTAATGTCAATGTAGTAAGCACATGATGAGTACCGCACATGGTACAAACGTAGTGTAATCAGATTAGACATAGTAATAACTTGATTTGATTTCAGTGGGCCAGAAGAGCATGGGGACATGTGTGTGATAGGCAATTAGTGACAACATTCAGAACCTGACAAGGACATGGCTAGGCAGTAGTATGAACTTAAAGAATGCATTTTTCCATTTTCACCTGAATCCTGCTGCATTTTTCAATTTTTTGTTCAGGATGTCATGGGAACTTTATAGTCTTTGTCGGAATGTGATGGGCCCCTAATAATTGTACTAAAATGCTACCACGATTAAATGACGAAGTATATCACTGGTCATCTTCATGAGGTACCTGAGATGGTGATAAAAGTATCAAATCAAGCTAAAATATTAATGTTAGAAAATTTATATCAAAACAGCATGATGGGGTTATATAATACATAATAATAATAATAATAATAATAATACAAAATTATTAAACACATACTTTTAAGCTTTTAAGCTCTGTCATTATCTGATTTTCCTTCGCCACAGGGAAAAATGAAATTGCAGAGATTGCGAAGAATAATGGTGATTAGAAAAAAAGCTTGTGATTCGTGTGAATTTTTTAAAAATATGCAAGAGTCTTTTCAAGAGTGCAGCAGTATGTGTTTTATGCCTCTATTTAAACAACACACAATTTTCCATTCCTTATGCATTTCCATTTCACATTTCTTATACTTACACAATTAGTAGCTTCTATTGCCTCAATAAAAAAAGAACAACAGCTTTTATAAAGAACAATTTAAATATGGTGTGAGACACCACTTCAATGGGATTACATTAACCGCTAATGGTTATTCCAGGAAAAGTGCAACATCTCATGCTGATTGCCCATAAATAATTATTATTTCAAATCTTCACTTTCTCTGCAGAAATATGGAGAGTGATTACGCATAAATGATTAGCACAACATTTTCTACTTATACTGGGTTTATAAGCACTGCTGGAGCGTAAGTGACAGTATAATTGGTTTTGACTACATAATAAATCTCAAGAAAGAGAAAGCTAATGACCTTACGCACAGAGAGAAGCCCATAACACAAACAAACATAGAAATTAAATATGTTTGTGCACTGATAGTTTAAACAAATCAATTATACTGTAACTTAGTATGCACTTATTTCATTTCAGGTTGATTGGAATGTTAGAACATGTACCATGCTAAAGTCTACTGTGTAAAAATTATTTGCATTTCCTGTGCTTTTAAAAAGGAGACATTTTAAAAAGAAACACATATTAAAAAGGATTCTTTTTCCTCTTGCAAAAATGGCAGAAGAATCAATCTAAATATGAATCTGAAATTATCAACATTGAGGTACAGTGTTTTGAACACATCTGTATTTATGCTACATTTGACTTCCCATGAAAGTGGGAAATAAGTGAAGCGAGAAGTCGTCTCAAACTTTGTATATTTATATGAAGTGAGGTGGAATAATGGATGCTTCTATGTTGGCAATTATGCTGAGTGATCTATATTATTCTCCTTAAATCAGCAAACTCTACAATAAATTTAACAAATATATGATAAGTTACAACCACTATCCAAACTATAAGAAGTTTCCTGAGTCAGTGATAATTTGGGGTGCCATGCCATCGGCTGGTGTTAGTCTACTCTGCTTTGAAAGGTCAACACAGCTGTCTATCTGGAACTCTGCATTCATCTACATTCTCTGCTGAGAAGTATTAGCGATGGGTGCTGAAGTAAAGCATCTTCCTGGCATTTATCACTAATAGAGCCCATGACAGTGCTGGTCATGGAGTTTCAACACCTCTGCATGCTTTGCATCGACAGGAGCGCTTTTCGACTAGCCATCCTCTTGGCTTAGTCCTAACACCTCTCCCCCTCCAAAATATTTACAGTGAGGTTACCTGCTGCATTCTTCATATGGTTCAGTGCTCTGCCATGGATGTAATGAGGTTGCAACCCAAGTACAGGCATTATAAATGAATAGCTTCACAAGCCAAAACAAAACAAACATTGACTGTGGCTAGTCTGTGCTGTGCTACTAGCATTAGTACACACATGACCACAAAACTAACCGAGACTCCTAGTAATAAGTCTACATGACAGACACATAACAGCAAAACCGAGAGCCTTAAATATACAGCTAATAACATCTTAAGAGAAACAGATGGAAATAAGTAAAACTAATGAATGTTGGGAACTGAAATCCATGATAATATAAAAGGTCTCTACAGCCCTAAGAGGCTGCTATAGCACACTGCTGACACTCCACCTCTTCTATTTTGCTTAAGATGTAGACTCCAGAGAAGTATACAGGCACAATTTCTTTTTTATTATTATTAATTCTTAATAATTTATGCTTTTGTAATCCATGATTGGCATATACTCCCTGACCACAAAAAATAAATAAAAATAATAATAATAACAATAATAATAATAATAATAATAATAATAATAATAATAATAATAATAATAATAATAATACACACTCATTTTTCTTTTGACTACCTTTAGCTTTCATTATGGTACACAATATGGTGGCCAGATCATCATGTAAAATAATAAAATGAAGAGTTAACAGCCTGCAACTTGGTCATTTCACAATGTAACTATTGCAGATTGCCACCACCATTTCAAGGACATTTTATATTTTATTTTTAATCAAATTTACCAATTCTCTCTGTTGCCTCTCTTGTACCATGTTTTTCTAAAAAAAAAAAATGTTTTACCATAAACGGCCTAAATTTTGAATTGGATATAAGTCCGAACTTTGACTGAGGCACTCCAAAACCTTACTTATTTATTTTTTTCTTGAGTCATTCAGAGGTGGACTTGCATGTTTTGGATCATTGTCCTACTGCATAACCCAAGTGCGCTTAGGCTTGTGGTCACAAACTGATGGGTGGACATTCTCCTTCAGGATTTTCAGGTCCTGAAGCTGCAAAGCCATCACACTTCCACCACCATGTTTGACTGTTGGTATGATGTTCTTTTTATAAAATGCAGTGGTTGTGTTTGTTTTACACCAGATATAACGGAACACACACCTTTCCAAAAGTTCAACTTTTGTCTCAGTCCACAGAATATTTACCCAAAAGTCTTGGTGATAATCGAACTTGGGGGCCATTTTGCCATTTCTCAATTTGTGAATAATGCATATTGCATAATTGGTTATGTAAATAGGAATTGCTGCTCTTTGTATGTCTTACACATATTTAAGAGACAGAAATACATTTGCAAAAATTTATCAGAGTAAAACTGTGTATTAGCGTTCTAGTCTCTTCAAAATGATAACTATTCAGAACCAGCTTTGAATGTTAATGTTTGGTATAATGTTTACAATAACGGTCAGGGTCAGGGTTAGAGGCTGAATTTTTACTTAAAACCTCATTCACATTGAAAAAATTCAATATTGTTCTGATGGAAAAGTGTTTTCCAAATCAATAAGTTTAAATATCAACATGAAGCAGGGGTGACAACGGTATAAGACTGGTTTAATGCATTTTTAAACCAGACCCACCAAATGAATGTCAAAACTGTGCTTTAAATTAAATCATCCTGAACCATAACTGAATGGGGTTACGTGAACTCAGTAACATAGCTGTAACATATTGTCCACATACATTCAACAAAACAGCCAGACGCCTTATGTCTTTCTCCATATCATTTAAATGAAGCTTTGCAAATGTTCTTACATTCTTCTTGATATTTATTTTCTTTTGCTTTAGCAGAACTGGTTGAAAAATAGTGACATTATTGATTAGTGGCAATATTGATGTGGAAGCGTTTATGCAAGTGGTCGATTAAGAAATGATAAAAATGAGCCTCTATTATTTGACTAGGCGCAAAATAAAACTATAAGGGCTATAAACTCAGCTAGTGACAGAATGTCCTAATCATACATAATTCTTTATTATTAAAATAAATATTTAAGAATGTACCCATAATACATTCTAAAATAAGAAATTCTGCAGATTATTTCACAGCAATGTGGGTCACCAGTGTTTAAACTTAAACATGAATGAATGAATAAATGAATGAAGAATGAATGACAGTCACTTGTACTTAAAGGAATTGGTCTTATACATATACATCTAATACAATTTAGCATAATTCTGTTATCAATTCATATATTATATATAAAATATATGCAACAATTACAGGGTCTATATCCATACATGTCTGTTGCATGGAGATGTACTTTGTAACACATAGCTCAAGAAATCACTGTGAAATTCTGATTTAACATGGAGTTCAACTGCAGTAAAACAACATTAATCATTGTTATTATACCTTTACTGCCCACTTTATTAAAAATACCAGTCCACTTGATTATGCCATTGCCGAATCAGACAATCAAGTAAATAGGTCAAGAGCAGTAGTGGCTTGTACTCAAAAATTTAAGGGGTGCAGTTTGGTGTAACAAACCAACTGAAGCACCACAGCTTAAAACCAAAAAAGACCTTTCTATATTGTTAAAGTATGCAATAAGGTATCATCAATAAGTTCAATGTGGGTTTCTTATCTACAAAAGTTTAACACCATAAAAACCACAGAATGTAAGTTAAACTATTTAAAACCACTGGCAACATATGTAACATTAGAAATAATAATAATAATAATAATAATAATAATAATAATAATAATAATAATAATAATAATATCTTAATTATTTTATTCAATGAAAATCACACAATTAAACATCAAGTCTGATTGTATATTTGCCCCTAAAAAAAAACAAAAAAAACAAAAACATGATGCTGCATGCTGTAGGATGCATTTTTAAAAAATATATATTTTTATGTCTTTTAACCCCATCGTTGTTAACAGTGCTTCAGTGCATGGACATTTAAAAAGGCATTACTTGTGAAACATCCAACTAGACAGCGCTGTTCAGCTAATTTACTGCTGAGCACTAGCGACAGTCAGAGGCACGTACAGTACAGTAGTTAATCGAGGATGTGGAAGAGGAAAACAGCATCAAAATTTTTTCAATCACAGGATATCAAAAGATTAAAATCAATGCTATTACACTACCAATAAATGTGGAAATGTCTGAAATAGTCAATTACAGAGCAGCCTCATGTCACCTGCTTGCCAAAAGTCAAAGAAAATCCATACAGTAGGTGCTCATTTGGCCGGCACCCGTCACATAGTAAGTACATACTGTAGAAATTACAGTAATTATTCAGAATCATTTAGAAATACAATTTTAATCCAATAATTAATTAATCATGATATGATAACATTAATAATCATCTAATAATCATAAAGGGACAATGCCCTAGTTCCCTGTATTAATTAGTCGCCATTAGAGATTAAGTTAATTTTCACTTAAATTATTAAAATCTGGGGGAGAAAATTCAATTTGATGACGTTGACTATAGTATGTTTGTTGGTAAAAGATGAACAGGTTTATCAGTTAACTGTTGACCTCCACTGAGTTTTAAAAAAAATGGTGTGAAAAAACAACAAACATCCAGTGCAGAGATGTCTAATTAAAAAGGAAGATCAGATGAATATAATCAGATTGGTTTGAGCTGACAAGGTAGTTCAGGAAGTCAGATAAGCAAGCTTTAAAACCATGATGAGCAGAAGAGCAGTTTACAATGCACGGCATATTGATCCATGAGCCGTCTTGGGCTACAAAAGCAGAAGACCAAAACAGGTTCCATTTCTGTACCTAAGATAAAATAAATCAAAAGAACATGTGAACAGCATGAGACATGACGCACACAGACACACACACACACACACACACACACACAAACACACACATTAAACATACACTAACACACACACACACACACACACACT